>JAWDEX010000022.1:1915549-1928435 GCA_035221805.1 Trichilia hirta
GGCAAACAAGGTTATTTACAATAAGATTTCTAATACTATAGTGCTCATGCTCATTTCAGAATAGTTCTCATAATTTTAAAAGCTAGCATTGAACTAATCCACAAGAATGCGTCTCAAGAGTTAATAAAATATTATCAAAAGACTCCTTACTCAGTCCATTCTTAATGAATTGGATTTTGTCTTCGTGATTATTAAAAAAGTATCCCAAAGAGTGACATCACTTACTACAATTTCATCTTGCATACCTATAACAAACTTGCAATCTATTTGCTCGTCATTTCTTAGAGTAGAAACTCTTACCTAAATTAAGCATGTGAGCGACAAAGAGATTATGAGATTGTCCACCTAGTCAAATTTTTGCTTTAATCATCCATCTTATATCTTGAAGAATACCCTTGTTCATAAATATCTTTAACGTTGTCACTTTAATTTTATATGTTTTCACCAGACTACTGACAGAAAGAGCAAAAAATCGCTCATGTAATTTTAGCAGAACTTCATCCATATGTCAAGCTGAAATGTCACAAATTATCGTTATTAACCACTTATCTAAGCACAACAAAACTTTCCTGCAAAACAAATAAATGATTATTAATATAATTTTTGATAGGTAAAGAAAATGATTATATTTTTATAGTAAATAAAAAAATAAAATATTAGTAACATCTATATAGACTAGCTTAGCAAAAGTCAAAAAGAAAATAGTAAACACTTACATTATTGGTAAGTTTGTTAGAATTACCCTAATGATTAGTTTGAAAATATAAACACATCGCTATCTAAATTCGGTACCTTGAGTTAAGATACAAACTTATTAAATAATTTTGGCAGAATAATTTGAAAATTAAGCCTCATGTCATTATCACAAATTCAGCATCTCGAACATGAATAAAATTTATAGAGAACAAAATTAGGTTATAATAATATATTCTCTCCCAATTTATGGACATACTTTCCGGATCCTAACAAAACTGGAGTCTTTATTCAGAAAATAATGAAGTCTTCTTGAAACTTTCTTACGTCTTCTTCACTTTGTTGCCAAAGTTATTCCAAATATATTCATGGAAGATAAACTGCATTAGTCTATGCATTGAATAATTTGATGAAGTTGTTGAAAGCCTTGATGGGCTAACCATTTTCTCTTATACTAATTAGGGCTTTTTGCTTGAGTTCCAAGGCTTTTCATTACCAAGCATTTGATCCACCTTGTTCTTAATTCCTTCTCTTCGGATGATTCCATTTTTGTTTTTGTTAAACCTCAATCCCCCACTCAAAATATCACAGATGTCGCTCCCGTTTAGGAATTGATCAGCAAAGCATTGCCGGCACAAGAATGGAACCCCATTGCTTACACCTTCCATGGTGGAATTCCGGCCACAGTGGCTCAAAAAAAGGGCAATGGCTCAAGAACCTATCATCTGCCTGCGAGTGGCAACTCCGTCTTGAAATCCTTGTGGGTATGCATCATTTGAATCATTGGTAAAATCCGGCCTTACAACCCATAAGAATTGTTTATTGCAAAGTTCAAGCCCTAATGCTAATTCCTGGAATTGGACTTTTATGAAAACTATGAAGCTGCCAAACGCAACATAAATGACAGAATTTGGTTTCTGTTGATCTAGCCAATTTAGACATGTTGAGTCTTCTGGCCAGAAGTGTCTTGCTGAATTTCCCAACTGGTTGCTTGCCAGAAGTGGTCCTACTGGAAGAGGTTCTGGAATTAAGGCAAATGCCCCCAGGCGCGAGGTCATATGTTGAATTACAAAGAAAACACTCGGCCTTTTTCATAGATTCATTGTTTTTAAACATAAAATCAAAGATGATTTTCAGTGAAGTAGAATCGGCAGTGCAGGCCCAGACGAAATTTTCACTGCTGATTGCAGCCATGGTTGGAGCCATCTGAATCATCCGCTTTTTTGATTGGAGCTCCTGAAATGAATTAAAAGTTAAAGAGGTGATAATAGAAACAAAAACTAATGTCTACCCTTAATGCCCAAACTCTTCATGCATAGTTCAATAATATTTCATCAGTAAATTAAGTAATTAGTCCTCGGCACCCGGTCATTTTTCATTAAATAATTATATTTTAGTCAAATTACTGGAGAAAGTACAGAAACTAGTTACAGAGGAGCTTACCATCACTGTCAATGATCCATCATCCAGAAATTTTGGGATTCCGAATGACTAGGCCAGCAATCCAGCTGCTGCAGGCCAAAACACTGCAAACCGAATTTTCATCTTCTCAGCTACTTCCATAACCCACTCTATGCTCCCATCACCAATGACACAACTAATCTTCTCAGCTTCTTGTCTGTTAATCTTCTCTATCATCTCTCCGAGCTTCCTTGGCATGACTCGAAGCATTGATTCAGTTAACTTTGCCAGATCATTTCTGTCCTCCCCTGATTCCATTCCATCGGGAGTGAAACCAGCTCGATTTGATCTCCAATTCAATTCATTTTGCTTAGTGAATTCGCGATCCCCTTATGATTATAGTCTGTGTTCAGAAATGTAACTCTGCAACCATGCTTAACTAAGCACTGTGAAAACTCCAGTAATGGAATTACATGGACTGAGTAGCCAATGCTTGATATTCTGACCTCTTGTGCGTTGATCCTTATTTACACTCCAATGGGGACTCTACCAATCATTGTTTGTTGTTCTTGGCCTTTTCTTATTCTTGTTCTTTCGTTATTAACTGCATTGTTATGGTTTAGGTTACATTCTTGTCTTTACTATGCTTATTTAGTAGGACAGCTTCAGTGTCATCGCGCCCCATTGTTTTTCATGTTTGTTCCAAGTCTAATGTCATTCTCATGAAGATCCAGAACTTAGAAGCTCAGCAATTTGAAAATCTACCCTCACTGAGATTAGAGCTAAACCTACAGATGAATCCTGTGGCAGATAATATGCTATAAGTTTTTTTAATCATCAAATGAACGCTAAAGGTACGTTTGCGTCTATTGTGCTTTGTAACTGTGATAGCTCAGTAGCTAAAGTGTTTGGTGTGCTAATCTTTATTACTCCCTCCCTCATTTTATACTTCTCATTTAGTGATTTTATCACACAACTGTAACAGCGAACTATATCACTTTTATCTGAAACATATCCTAAGTTTCAGAAGATTGGAATCCATGAAAAAATTCGATTCGAAAATGGACAGATTATCCCTCTGCTTTTGGAATCTAGGGGGCAGCTAATTTTGGCACTCATCTTTGCTTTTGTGTTAATGATGGAGGTTTTATTCTTACTGCATTTAACAATGTAGTAACCATAGAAAACACCAAATTTGCATAAAAAAGACGCCGATTCTTGCTCTCTTACATTTCCTAGTCTCTGCATCGTTGGCATCTTTCAAATTGCTTCTCCTTAAACCACAGAAATTAAATATAAGATTTGGTACTACCTGATGTGTTACATATTCGGAAAATATTGGCGCAAACTTTGCGCGGCAGCTAATGAAAAATCAAAATTTCTTGGTCTATTCATTGTTGTATTGATTAAAGTTTCGCATATAGCTGCATTTAGTAATGGATCTGGGTTCGACAAACGCTTGACGACTCTGTCTGGGAGGACGGAATCAATCGCAAATTTAAAATGTCATATACATAAACACACAAAACCAAGGCTCTTGCCTACGTCCAAATGAAGATTATTTTAGGCCATAAAAGACATTTTATGTTTTCTTGCAGTAAATCATTCTTTGCCGGTTGATAATATTTGAAATGTTCATTTATGGCTTGATCCAGTCAAAAAAAATTCAGAAATGTCTTGTTGGAGGAGCCACCTTCTCCAAAGCTCTTGATTTAATATTTTCATCACCAAGCATTTGATCGACCTTGTTCTTAATTTCTTCTTTTGTGATGATACCGTCTACGTTTTTGTTAAACTTCAATCCCACCTTCCAAATATTACAAATATAGCACTCATTCAGGAATTGTTCAGCAAAGCAAGCAAGCACAAGAAAGGAAACCCATTGCTTAAACATTCCACGTTGGAATTCCAACCACAATGGCTCAAGAAACAGGCAACTGAAGGGTGACTCAGAACCTCTTGCTGAGGTGCCCAACTCACCAACTGCCCACAATCGGCCACTCTTTCTTTAAATCGTTCTGGGAATGCATCATCTCCATCATTTGTAATATCTGACCTCACAACCTATAAAAATGGCCTATTGCAGAGTTCGAGGCCTAGGGCTATTTCTTGAAATTGAATTGTTAAAAACTGTGGAGCTACCAAATGCAACATAAATGACAGTGTTTGTTTGCCGTTGGTCAAGCCATTTCTTCTGGCCAGAAGTATTCAACTGCATTTCCAAGCCGGTTGCTTGCCAAGAGTAGCCTTATCGGAAGAAGTTTTGGAACGATGGTGAATGCGGTAGGTTGAAGGTCATATGTTGAGTTTCAAGACAATCAATTCGCCATTTTCATAGCATTTGCATTGTAAACAGCAAGGTCAAAGATGTTCTTCTGGGTGGTTAAGTCACCAAATACAGGCCCAAAAAAAGCCTGTAGCAGCATTCGTTGCCGGTATATTAGGTGCCAATTGGATCATCCATTGCTTTATTGGATTTCCTGAATTCAATCAAAACGATAGAAAGTGATGTTGGGTACGTTGATTTAGAAAAGCTCATAAATTATACATATAAGAAAGTACTAATAAAAAAAAAATAATAATTGAAAGAGCAAAGCAAGAAAGAAGCTTGAGGATATAAAAGGCATACTAATAAAATATTATTCTATTCAAAATTCATAAATAAAATATTAAACAAAAATTTTAAATTATCTTTTTCTTTAACAAGTAATAATAGAGATAAAGAACTCCATGGCTTAACTTTGAACTCCTATAAGAATTAAATTAAATTATCCATTTAATACTTAATAGCGTAATGTCCACTAATAATTTATTTGAAAAATGGTGTGATCCCATTCATCCTATATTCTGAAGTAATTTTGTATAAACTTCATGTTATTTATTTCATTAGATAAGATACAAATTTTGCACCCTAACTTTTTTAACACAACATTTTAATAAGATTGATTACCACATATATATATGCTTCATATATTTAAATGGTAAAATATGTAAGAATTTTGGTTGAAGCCCAACAATGATATTTAAACAGTTTTAGCTAACTTTTTAAAAGAAATGTAACTTGATTTTAAGTTCATATGAATTCAAGATACTTAGAAATTTGAAGGTCGAAATTGAAGTACAAAAAGCTCAAATAGGTATTAATTAAAATAATAGTATCTGAAAATAAATAGCATGCCTCTTCATGAGAAACTTAATTCAATTTTACACTTACGTGGATTCATGAGATCAAAAACAATTAAAAGGTTGACATTGGAGAGGGAAGAATTTAACTAAGACAAAAGTTAATACGTGAAAGTCTTGAATAAGAGACCAGCTACATTACTACCACACGCCAATATTTAAAGAAATAAGTAATTAATTTCACATGTTATTCATTCATTTACTCAACAAAACTATCTAAAATACATATAAAAAATGATGTCATACCATTCATTCAATATTTTAAAGCAAATTTTGCATCACTTCCATGTTATATATTCAATCAGATGAGAAGATAAAAATTTTGCGCCCAGCTTTGTAAATCCAATATTATTTTAAGATTGATTAATGATAACTATATTGATCTGTAAGTTGAAAACAGATTTAAGGTATAAAGTGTTACCATTGTTGTTGATGATTCCATCATCAATCAGCTTCGGAACACGGAACGTCGATGCCAGTGATGCTGCCGGTGCAGTCCAAACAGCAACTCGTTTCATTTTCATCCTTTCAGCAACTTCAACAGCCCACCCCTTGTCCCATCTGCAACTAAACAAGCTATCTTCTCACTTTCTCTTCCATTGATACTCTTCAATAAGGTCTTCAAGCTGTCCAGGCATAACCTGTAATATTCTCTCAGTCATATTCCCATTTCCTTTTCTATCTTCCAATCCATCAGGGATCGAAACCAGATGGATTTGCTCCCCAATAGATCTTTCCCTTCCAATGATTTCAAAACCTGGTTGTGAATAGATTCTGAGCTGACAAATGTGGTTTTGAATCGGTGCTTGGCTAAACACTGTGAAAATTCAAGTAAAGGAATTAGATGGCCTTGTCTTGGACAAGGGATGACCAAAACATGTGGACTGATTGCCATTTTTGCTCACAGATTCAGCCGTTTATTCATTGTACTTTCAGTTCCTAAACATTCAATTCTAGCTATGGTCTACTGTTCTTTTGTCTTTATATGTTTTTTATTTTTTATTTTTTTTATAACTTCATAAAAGATACACGCCCACCAATTACGACTATTAATTTAGCCTTTTTTAAATATAATTTATTATTTATTATAATGGTTCTTTTTATTGATCACCATGAATTATGGTAATGTAGTTTTTTTCGTTCTTGTAGATCGGTCATGATTGTAATCCACGGCAATTGTCATTGTGTAACACACCAATTTTGACATATTGTATTATACTAATAATTTTAATGCTTGATTTCTCAACTTTTTTGTATAAATTATGCTTATAGTTTTTCAATATCTGTGCAAAGATTGCAGCGAATGCTTATACATTTTTCGTTTCTAGAGAATGATGTTTTCTTTAGAAGAAACCCATCAAGAAAAACACGTGGAAAAGGAGAGGACAGGATTGATTGCAGCAAAGTTGTATAAAGCCAAACGTGTTGGCTTAGGAGTCGAATACGAAAAATCAATCTTGGCGAAGTTTGTAACCTCATTATGGCAATTTGATTGCCTGAAATACCGCTTACGTTGGCAAAACTTGAGATATATAAATAAGTGAGAGAAAATTTCTCTCAAACAATACTCAAAAATGAAATTATAATTGCTCCAATTTTATTGACTTCTTTCATAATTAAGTATAAAACATGCCTTTATATATACTTTTAAAATAATCTTAGTTAAACAAAAAGAAAACAATAATCCTAATTAAATAAAAAATAATTCTAATTAAACAAAAAAATAGTAATCTTAATTAAACAAGAAATAATTGTAATTTTAATTAAATAAGAAATAATTTATAAAACTTTTTTATTATTGCAACCCTATTGCTGACCTATAACATTGTCCCTTAGTTAGAGAAAACTAGCCCTCGAGTTTAAGGTTGATCTTTGTCATCCTTGTAGAAGGAGATAAGTTAGGCACATCGAAGGTAGTAAAGACTCCATAATCACCTGACAACTTGATCTTATAAACATTTTCATTGATCTTCTCCACTACCTGAAAAGGCTATTAGCTTTTGGAGAAAATTTGGCATTAGGCTGAAACCTTGAGGTATAACTATACCTAATTTCCTTCTTTATACTCAACCTTTTTGCGACTTTGTCTTGACGATCCTTATATTTGTTAGTTTGACATTGTATCTTCTTACGAACCTCTTTGTGAAGCTTATTGATCTTTTTGACTTGTCATTCTGCATCAGCTATATGTTTGCTTAAAAAGGAAAGGATATAATACCTAAAGAAATTCTCCAGTATGATTACGATTGACCTTTTGTTGGGAGTGTTTAGTTATTAATAAATTTAAAATTTTTTTTTAGGGTTTAATGAAATTAAACCTGCTTTAGGGTTTGTTTTAAGTGTAATAATTTAAATTAAGGAATTATGGCTAACATTTAGCCTTGGATGATGTACAAAATGAGCCCAAAATGATGAAGCCTCCAAAAGCTTGAAAATCCCAATTGAATCTTTCTATGCCTCTGTGTTTTTGAGAGAGAAAAAGCATGAATCCTTTTTCAGTTTTGAAAAATTTGAATTTATTCTAATAATCATGAAATTGACTCGCATTTATATGCACATACTAAATTTCTCAAATGTTTATAACAATTTGGTTAATGACAAGTCAGTCCAAAGTTTGTTCAACAAACTTTGTAATAGTAAAAGATAAAATAATAAGTTTGTCCTTATTAAACTATTTAATATTAAACTTGTCTTAAAGTTAGTCAAATTACTTTTGACTAATTTTAATTAATTCTATTTATATTTTATAATATTAATGGAGTATTATAACTTACTTTAAGTTATATTTAGGTCAATATATCAAGCTCTTAGTTTCAATAAACTATTTATTGTATAAACAATTTATATATTTTTTTCTATCATTATTATCGAGAGTGTTATTCTCTTAGTAGATAATAATTAATAATTCTCTCTTATTTTTAGTAAGATAATAAATAATTATTGATTGTGATCTTTTGGGCTTATTGTAGTATTAGTCATAATGAAAATCAATTTCATTAACTCTATTTTGAACTCTTTTAATACTTAACAACTATAATTAACATGTAACAATGTGTCGTAGTTCCTATATCATAATGAAAAAAATTTTCATTAAATTATTTGCTTCCAATTGTAAATACCATGTGAATAATGTTCTCCTATAGTTTAATCTTAACTAAGTTAAGGCTAATAGTAAGTCAAAAATCCTAAATTTAGTGTTTATTCAGATTATCACTGATTACGTGCTAAACTTATTACTACAAACTCTCTCATATAATTAGAAAGTTTTTTAGTCAAGATGATTAGGGTTTCAACTATTTATTGATATCTAATAAAGAATTTTAATCCAGATTGAGCCAACGGTAACTTAAATCTTATATATATTTATCGAAATAATGAATTTTATCTTCATAATTTTTTACATCTCAATATAAATAACCTATGACTAAATTAGCTTATTGTACAAGACGTGATTAGTCTTGTGTTTGTACACTATATAACTAGATAATAACTATAATATTTCAGGTTAAAGGGGTACATTGCACATTATTACAATCAAATGATAAATTATTGACTGCATACATTATGTGTGATCATTATTTCCTTGGTTACATTTGAAAAATAATTTTTTAATTATTAATTCACACTAATATTCTAATGACATAACTCTTATCGTCACTAGTACTAATATTATTTTATACTATTTATCAAAAATATTCAGTATACTTACTATGCATATTAATGCCTAGTTAATACTGTATATGTAAGACACAATTGAAATAATCTATTTATCTAGATATTCATATGTATACTCTATTTATTAGTATAATTAAAAAGACAAATTGATATGTACATATGAACAAAATTATTTTTTTATTAATATATATGTATAGTAAATATATATAGTGATACAATATAAAATACCTTGAAACTGATAATATAAATAGTTTTTTAAGGTACAATTTATTAATAAGAAGTTAAGGTGCTTTAATGACTCATGATCAGAGTGAAGGATGAATTCTTTTAAAATGAAGGTAATGGCTCCAATAATCCAAAGCTCTAAAAATAGCATGGAATTCTTTGTCATACGTAAAATATTTGAGTTTTATATCATTCAACTTTTTTTTAGGCAATAGGTAAAGCTTCTTGACTCAACATTGCTTTAATTTTAACATTTAAAGTATTATAGTAGATTTTAAACATTAGGCTAAATTTCGAGAGTACTAGGACATGGGCTGTAGTAAGCTTTCTGTGAACTCTATTTTTTAAATTTAGAGGTATTATAGTCATTTTGCTTTATATTTAAACTCGTGTATATGTATAAATGACAAATAGTCAATAAAACATTGAAGCTTAATGTTCATTTTAGGAATTTAGTTTGATATAAATTGCATTTTAAAGTCAAAAATATGCGAACTTGAATGATATTAAATATTAGTTTTACTTTTAGGTTGACTCAAACGATATTTGCTAAAAATATTAAGAACTTATAAACAAAAAAAGATAGATTAAAAGTCGAGGGTCAGATTTAACGATAGATAAAGTTTGGAAAGTGAAGAAAAGAGGGAAGAAAAACTGATGAGAATGTGTGCACCTAAGATCGATGCTAGACTTGTATTGTTATGGCCAGCTAGTGATGACTGCCATTAGTCGTGGTGCTAATCACATCATCGGGCATCCTTTGAAGGCATATTCAACGTCAAATATGACTAAGATTGGTGTAGAATATATCATTTTCTCCTATAAAATCTCTGTTTTACCTTTTTCAGAATTTTTTTCTCTTTATCGCTTTAAGGGTATGTTAATAATTTTTTAGAATCATATAAATAAGGGTTGATAGTGAAGAGGATCATTTCCTCTCCTTTTCCCTTTTTTCCCTTCTTTTTTCTCCATTTTTCTCTTATTCCTTTTCAGGTTTCTCCCTATTTTCTTTAAAAATTTCTCCCTTTCATTTGATTTTTGGTTTAAATCTATAAGAACTCAACACCTTCAAGCTTTTACAAAAGTTTTCTTTACAATTCTGATAAGAAATCATCAAGGACAAAGTTAAGGTTCGGAGCTCTATTTAAAATTTTGTTATTAGCAAAAATTTCAACTTTCTAAGACTCTAATTGAATCATTGATAAAATTTTTAACGTATTCTAAGTGTAAACTTATGATTTATTGAATCTAAGAAGTTAGAGTTTACTATTTATTAAAGAATTCAATAATTTAAGATTTAATTTGACGAATTAGGTTAGATTAGATTATTTATAGATTAGAATGAGTTAATTAGAGATTAAATTTCAAGAAAATAGAAAAAAATTTGAGAAAACCTTATTTATGTCATAAGTTAAAAAATTGAATTTAGTTTATGAATTAAATAATAAGAGTTTTAATAAGAAAAAGGTCATGAAATTTTATTAGTGAAAATTAGTTAAATGGTCATTAATGAATTAAGTCTTTATGGTTAAGTGTTGACTTCGAAAATTTGGGTTAATAAGTATGATCATTGCATATAGATAGTATCAGTAGCAATTGAAGTATACAAACTAATTTAATTATCTATATGTATATAATAGGTACTGATAAATTAAGTGAGACACCCATTTGTATGATCATTAGGGAGTGTTTGCCTTTTTAGAATAGCGAGTGAATCTTTATATATATTTATATCTTTTTAAATGTTTTATGTGAGCTAAATATTTTATAAATTATTAAGTAGTTTTATTTAATGTTGTTATTAATGACTATAAAAGATATTAGTCTTGAAGTGAGTTTTTTGTATCTAAACATAGAAGAATCATATATAGTACAATTATGCAAACTTTAAAAATTTTTAAAGTAATTAAATAATTTAATTAACAAAATTAGAAATTGTACCTTTAGAGCTTTGATTAGAATCAAACTCATCTTTGACTTGTTTCCAAGGATATCCATACACTGGTTTGTCAATAATTGTTCCAATTTAGCAAACGGAGATTTAGAATAATTCTGTACTTTACTAAGTATTTTTCAAGTTTTCAAAACTTAGAAAACTAACACATGGAAGATAAAAAATTTTTGAAAACAATTTTCACTTTCTTTTCTTCACTTTTCTCTCTTTCTTTTCTTTTTTTTTTTTCTTATGAAAGATACGAAAACCAAAGCTAAAAGCCCTCTTTCTAATATAACAACGTAGCTTCTCAAGAAAGAAGAAAAAAGAAACAACTTTCATTCCTTTTCAATTTATTCCAACGTGCAATCCACTAACCTTGCTTTTTCATTTTTCATTTCAATTAATTAATTTATTAAAACAAATGAAAATAAGTCAAAAACACATGTCAAATAATTAGCCATAGATTCAAAAAATAATTCAATATCCATTAATCTATATTAATTGATAAAAATAAATATTAATTGTATTACTATTTTAATAAATAAAAGAGAAAAATATTTATATTTAAATATTATAATAATTTATAATATTAAATATAAATATAATTATCAAAGTTTGACTAATTTAAACTTTGACTAATTATAATATATTAAAGACATTTATATTTTTCTTTTAATTCTTTAATCAAATTGAAAAATTAATTTCAACCATACAATTTTGAAGTGAACAGACAAAATTTAAGAAAATATTAACACTTGGCAATATCATATAATGTCACTTGTCATTTAATGATTTATTTTAATTAAATAATAATTATTTAATTATTGATAAATAAACACCTTTATTTATTAATCCTTTATATTTAAATATCTTTTCTAAGTCTCAATATATCAATAAATCATATTTATGATATATCAAATTAATGAAATATTTCTTAACATACGAGTGTGAACGCGTTATTTTTGAAAAATTTATTCTTTATTTTAAAGAATTAAAATACTATTTGATCAAAGTATCAGATTATATTTATTTTTGTCATTATAAAAATATTATAATTATTATCAATAATCATTAGTTAATGTATATAACTGCCTGAGTTCACTATGAGCTATATATGAGCATATATGAACCTTTCGCATCACTTGGATATAACTTATTATAACTGAAGTTTTCAATAATTATAAGTAACTTTTAATAAGATTTTATGACCCTTAGACATGAAGCATAAAGCTTTCAAATAAACTCATATAGTCGTACGTCCATGTAATAAAATTTTATTATTGTCGATTCTCGATGGAGTACGGGTCATAGAATCATCAAACCCTTAACTTGATTATAGGATCAAAAACTCATATCATATACTAAATTCGATTATTTGTAAAACTTATTTTAAAATATATGTACTCTAACTGGAGATTTAATTCTCGTATATGATATCTTTGCCTAGAATCTCAAGCTCAAATGTCGAGCTAATAGATTTTATCTTAATCATCACTTGTTCTTTAAGAACACATTGTCATTAAGTTTTTTTTATTAGGTGTGGCTAACTCAATACAATATACATAAGTAAATGATGTACCTTAAGGTAGAGAACAACAATGATACCTCAAGTCAAAAAACTAGTAGTATACTAGTATGGCTATGTAACTTATCATTAACTATGAATAATTACCTATATAATTTATCATGTTTGGTCACGTTTAGTAAAATATTCTCAAATATAATACTCCTATTGATTCTCTTGTGATATAAGACTTTTCACCTAACTATTGT
>JAWDEX010000022.1:1935626-1951262 GCA_035221805.1 Trichilia hirta
TGCATTATTGACAAGTTTGTCAAAATTACCCTAATGGTTAGTTTGAAAATATAGACACATCGCTATTAAAATTCGGCTCTTTGAGCCAAGAAACAAACTTATCAAATAATTTTGGCAGAATGATTTAAAAATTAAGCCTCATGTCGTTATCACAAATTCGGTACCTCGATCATGAATAAAATTTATAGATGACAAAATTGGGTTATGACAAACTTAACTTATTGGGATTTTACACCATTTTAGCCATTTGACTGATTTTTAACAATAAAATCCCATAACCTTTTCTATATCATCATAATTCTTGTTCAACTTAAATTTAATAATAACAAATCAATTTTCTAACTAACCTAAATTTAGTGAATAGTACCTTTAAAATAGCTATCTTTTTTTAATTTTATCAAAGTCTCAAATTAAGTTATTCTAATCCTTAGAATACTATAATCTAACTCAATTTTTTAAATTCATACTTAAATCATCAAATTCACGTATGCACAATATATCCTAACTCTTTAATTTCACTAAAATCATAAATTAGAGCTTAAAATATGATAAAAATCTTACCAAGGACTTGATTATGACCCTATAATGTTGCAATTATATTAATTTTTAAAAGTTTCAAATTTTATCCAGAAATTTTTAAAAGATTCTTGCTTAAATTCTTAGCTAAATCTGAAAATATAACTTAAAAGAGGTAGTAAGGGCTGTATTCTAAAGATTTATTAAGAAAAATAAGGATTTAATCTGTGAAAAATGAAGAAAATTAAGAAGAAGAGAAATTAACAAGGGCAGAGAAAACGGAAGCAATTAACCCTAGGAGATAACAAATAAGAAATGTAAAATCCCCACCTATTTTGATTGTATATATAATGCCCTAGGAATTGTTAATTGTGCCCTTAAGTGAAAGAAAAAATAAAAAAATTCTAGAAGGCTAAAAGGGTCATTTCATAGCACATTTATTTGTTGTAAAGTTACTTTCTCACTCCGACATCATTCTAAAAAGGCAAGTAAAATTTGTGTATCAATAACTAGCGCCATTTGTAAGAAATACAAATAAAAGGCTATAATCAAGTTCCTTGGAAGTTTTGTTTCTAGTAGATTAATATGGCTCGAAATGATGGCAGTTTTTTACACAAAGAATTTTGGCTAAGCAAAGAGGTGACATTATAAATACGATAAAATAGGAGGAAGGTGCAACCACTATAGCCTCTTGTAGGGAAAGTGTACATAAGAACACCTTTGTATAACCTATGAATCATCCCACAATGATAGAAAGAGTAAGGGAAGTATTTTAGCTAATGGAAGGAACATTGCCAACAAAGAGTTAGCAAGCTCATACTTTTTTGAACATTGCTAAGATGCTAAAAAATGAATTTTTAGTTATAAAATGATGGTTAGCAAATAACTATAAGAGGGGGAAAAAGCTAAAAAAAACCTTAAAATTAAGGAAAGTTAGACTCCACACCACCATCAAGAAGAGATTGCAATGAGACCCTTAGATAGAGGCACCTAGTGGCTATTAAATTCTCGACAGCCCAAAAGGGTATAGGCAAGGCAATAGAGAGATCCACTTATAAGAAAACCCAATCATCGACTACCAATGCACCTTTTAGAATCTTTAATGCCCTAAAATTAAAGTATTATCACTATTCTGGGTATCCTGAGGATGTGAAAGGACCAAAGTATAAACCTAGCCTAGCTTTAACTAATATAAAGGTGTATCTTAATGAGAAGTATGCAAGGAATATGAGAGTTGAAGCTATTATGAGCTAAAAGATAATTGAAGATTATATAAGAAAGATGATAAAGAAGCTTGATGAATAAAGAATATATGAGCAACAAGCAACCACTGAGTTGATTTCACAGCAAATCCATTACTCACACTCCCTTTGTTTAGGTAGATATTCAAAGTTCAACTTTGAGAAAGTTCATTATACCATAAATAACATTATACATTAAAAAAAACTAATTTCCTTGCATCTTAACTTGTTTAAAAAAATGATACTCATCTAAGGTCTAATAGATCTAGAGATCTGCAAAAAATTTTCTTTTACCCTTGAAAGGCTAGCAAAATAGTGGTATAACAACTTACCTCTCAAAATCATTCACAACTTTAAACAATTAGCCATAGCATTTATGGATGAATTTAAAGGAATTTAATGTCCAAGCTTTTTATTATTTATATGATAAGGACCAACTAAAACTCTTTAAAATTTTATTTTACAAATATCATAAGAAAGATGAAAACAAGAGCATTTCATCACCTTATTACCCTTGAGGGCTTAAAGAGAGCTCTTTATATAAATAGAGCATGGTATGCCATTCATAAACATTTTGTAAACACTCATAAAGCTATTAGATAAGAGTTATTTAATGAGATTAGATTAAAGATTAGATACTTTCAAGGATGAAAGAAAAAAGAATGGAAGAAATAATTTAAAAAGACAGACCCCAAAACCTTAAGTAAAAAAGAGAGAATGATAGAAGAAATGAACAAAAGAAAGATTCAATGAATGATGTCGGGTTCTATAATCAAAGAAATCAAGCTCTATCATAGGTTAAACCTAATCAAAATAGCTTTAAAGATCGCCTCAAGATCCCCGCATTATGGGCATGACTAAAAAAGTAGACCAAATTCAGAGAAAAAGTTTCGCTTTGTTAAAGGCTTCTTTATCAAAAGTGTTTAAAGATGTCAAGAGGCGTGGGATACTTATGCTCTAGGCACAATGCATGAAAACAAAAGACTATCATGATAGAATTTTAGGTAGTTGATTTAAAAATGGCATACTCGACAATCCCCAAAAGACCCTTTTTTAGGAACGTCAAAGCAGTGGAAAATGTCTACTACTTAAAACTTAAACTCAAGGTTACAATAGAATTGGTGTGATTAAATAAATTAAAATTGGTGTATTGAAAAAAATTAAAAGAAAGCTAGGTCTAGTATCATAACTTGTGCCAGAGGCTTTTATTGCATTATTAAGAGATCTCTAAACCAAAAGAAAGAAGAGAAAGATGGGTAAAAGAGTCAGGGCAAGACACAAAGTATAACAAGATAGTAGCAAAAATAGGCAAGGCAATAAGGAGCATTTGTTAAGGCCCTATAACTTAGCCAATAAAAATTTTAAAAGTCATGACACTTGATGAAAGACCATTACGATTGGCTTTTAGCTGATAGTTTAAGAATGGTAAGGCTAACTTTTCAAAGAAATATGAATGTGTTCACTTAGAACTATGAAGAGATGCCTGGAATTAACCCCCAAGCTATATCATACCATTTGGCTATCAATCCATCCTATAAGCTTGTGAGGCAAAAGAGAAGGGACTTTAATAAGGAAAAAAGACAAGTTATTTAGATAGAAGTTGACAAACTCCTCAAGGCAAATTTATAAGAAAAGTTTAATATCCTAAACGAGTCACAATATGGTTATGGTTAGGAAATATAATGGTAACTGGTGTATATGTATCGACCTCAATAAGATAGGCCTAAAAGATAGCTTTTCTTTGCATGCATCGATCAATTGGTGGATTTTATCTCGAGCTATGAATTCTTGAGTGTTATGAATGCTTTTTTTAGGTATAACTAGATCAGTATGCATGGCCCCGACCAAGAAAAGATTGCTTTTATTACTAATCACAGTTCTATTATTATAAAGTAATGCAGTTTGATTTGAAAATGCTAGAGTCATATTTCAAAGACTAGTTAAAAGGGTGTTCAAGCTACTAATTGGGCAGACAATAGAAGTATTTATAAATAATATGATTACTAAATCATTAATAGCTAAAGATTGTGAATGTTACCTTGAGGAAATATTTTAACTATTAAGAAAGTACCAGATGTACTTGAACCTTGAGAAGTGTGACTTTGGAATCAAGTCAAAGATATTTTTGGGGTTTATGATCAATGAATGAGGAATAGAGGCCAATTCATAGAAAATTAAAGCTATTTTGAATTTAAAGCTTCTAACAACCTTGAATAAGCTATAGAGTCTAACGAAAGACTAACAGCACTAAATAGATTTATTTTTAAATTCATTAAAAAATGTTTTTTTTTTCAGGCTATGAGAAAATGAAAAGGAATGAAATGGACCAAGAAATATGAGAGAAGTTTTCAAGAATTAAAAGAATAATTGGGGGTCAAACCTTATTTGGTTAGTCCTAAAAAGGAGGAAGTATTATACATTTACTTTGTCATTAGCAATCATGTTATTAGCTTAGTGTTGGTAAAGGAGGATTATCAAAAGGTTCAAAAGTCAATATATCACATTAACAATTCAATGCTAGATGCTGAAAATAGGTATTTCCCTCTTAAAAAACTAGCTTTAGCCTTAGTAGTTACATTAAAAAAATTGAGGCCATACTTCTAAGCTCACCCTATAATAGTACTCATTAATCAGCCTTTAAGGCAAATTTTGCATAAGACAATTCTATTAGGAAGGTTTATCAAATGGTCAATAGAGCTCGATGAATATGACATTAAATACTGGCCTAAAAAGGTAATTAAATGTCAAGCATTAATAGATTTTATAGATGAGAAGGCGATTGTTGAAACTCTTATGGTAACTCAAGTTACTAAGGCCGCCTCTGGCTCAAGGAATATATTTCCATCCTAGAAATTACTGATTAATAGAGTTGCAAACATGCAAGAGGGAGGAGCAGGTATTATCTTGATTGTCGCAAGAGGCGAAGAGGCTATGTATGCTCTTAAGTTTGACTTTTCAATCTCTAATAATAAAGTAAAGTATGAGACTCTATTAGCTAAATTAAATTTAGCTATAGAGATAAGGGTTTAAAATCTAGAGAATATGCTCGACTCTCAATTAATTGTTAGTTAGGTCACCGGATAATACTAGGCTAGGAAGTTACATATGTAAGCTTACTTGAAAAGGGCTAAGTAGTTAATGCCCAAAATGAACATGGTAGTAATGGAAATAATTCCCGACTTATAGAATTCTAAGGTTGATGTGCTCTCTAAATTGTCTTGTTTATTTTTGGGAAAGCTTTATAAAACAGTACCTATAGAGGTATTATCTAGAAAAAGTATCCCCGAAGATGAGCACCTACAACTGTGTTATAATGTGCAGTGGGTAATTAGATGGACCTTACAAGTCATACATATAGAAGCACTTTACTAGGGAATAAAGAAGAGGTTAGGAAAATCAAAATAGGTATGTTAAATACACCATTATTAAGGGAGTTATTTATAAGCATGGGTTTAGTACTCCCTATTTAAAATATTTTAGGCCGAAAGACTCAGGTCAAGTTTTAGAGAAAATACTCCAAGAAATATGCAGTGATTATGCAATGAAAAAATATTACAAGTTATTCCTAGAATGCTTGAAAGAATATTTAGGAATTTGTTTATCTTAAATTTGAAAAATTGATACGTGAGATTATTAGCTTAAGGATTAAAGACAAATTAAGATCAATAATTAGGTCGCAATGAGACTTAGGTCATAATTTTTTGACTCAGAGATTGATTCTTGAGAATCGAAAATCTGATTGCAGTACAGCCAATAAGATTAGCTGACAATCCTATGACTCAGGATAAATTTAATTGTAGGACTACCTCAACAAAAGTTAATTTGGTTAAAAAAGATTCGATTGAAGAAATTGATGCAAGACATTCTATATATTTTATCAATTAAGTTAATTTTATTTTTATACATTTTATTTCCTTCTTCAAAATAAACTGAAGGATGAGTTTTATTTAGTGGAGAAGACTAATATAGGCAAGGATTGAAATTCGAGTCACAATATAATTTCTCAACATGAATTCAATACAATTTAACATATTTGAATTTGAAAATTTTGACATAAATAGTAATCGAATCGTATTCGTGTAACATGATCAATAATCATATCAAATTCGAGTTTGATCTTCTAAATCTATTTATCCGTTTATAATACCATTAAGATACAATTAAAATATAATTACTTAAATAAATAATTTTTTAAACAAACAATCATGTTTAAATGAAAAATTATTTAATATAGTATTTTTATTTATTAATATTTTGATATTTAATTTATATTTAAATAAATAATTAGTTAAATATATTAAATTTTATATTAATTAATTAAATGAATTGAATGAATTAGGTCAAATTAATGAGTTAATCATATCGTATTATGTCATTTATTTTATAAATGGATGACATAATTAATAAATTAATTTATATTTTTATTGAAAATTTTTGATATAATTAATATACGAATTAAATTTAAATTTATTTAAAAAATATTATAAATTTATTAATACGATACTATTATCGAAATTGTCTCTCTAAGATATAAGTCAAAAATTCAGCTATTCTAAACTGATCCTAGCTCCCTCAAATTCGTTATCTGGGCTTAAAGATGCTCAGTTTCTAGAACTCGGTGAATGGAAAATGATTGTCTTAGGGAATTGACTTCTATGTTTGTTGTTTTGTGATTATTGACTTGGTTTCCTTGCGAGGTTTGGGTCATGCAGTTTGCTTATAGAACTCTTAGCTGGAATAACTTCTGTCCTTTCCTTTCAATACGTTTTTCTTGATGGGCTTCTCCTAGGGGAAACATTATTCTTTAGAAGCCCAAATTCTAGAAGCCTACCCTGGAATCTTTACACACGCACTCACACAGGTTTTTAATTTTTTTTTTGGTTGATAACATTTTATGGTCAGATATGAACTGAAATTTGGTAGATTAGGTCTCACATAAAGCCGCCAGTGGAAATTGAACATCTTCCCTCAAATCAATTGAGGGAAAGGTGATGGCTTACCACCAAGCTAATTAGTGGTTACCTACATCCACTTTAATTGAAGGGATGTTAAGCTAATTAGTGGTTTCCAACATTTGAGAGTCAAATATAAATGAGCGTACCCTAATGATACTGATGTGTTTTTCGCTTCAGGAGATGGCATCCAACTGTTGCTTAAATAATCAATAGGCAACAAAAAAAAATTATATACCGACCGTAGTAGAATATTTTAAGCGATGCAATGAGAAAAGGTAAAAATTGAATGCCATGACAACAATATCATTATTGCAATCCTTTGATGAATGGAAAATTACATACTATATGATAATAAAAATGCATTAGACTCCCAAAATTGTTGGTTATAGTGGCCCAGCATCGTCTCTTTGAAAGCTGCCCTCTTTAAACAAATGGGCCACCTATGCTGGTGTCTACGCCTTGATCCATTCAAGGAACTTCTGGAATGTCTTGTTTGAGGATCCACCTTTTCTAGCATTCCTCAAGGCTTTTTCCTTGATTTCCAAAGATCTTGCTTTTAAATTTTCATCACCAAGCACCTGGTCTACCTTGTTCTTAATTTCTTCTCTTCTGATAATCCCACTTTCGTCTCTTTCAAAACTCAATCCCAATTTCCAAATGCCACAAATGTAGCTTTCATTTAGGAATTGATCAGCAAAGTATGGCAAGCACAAGAAAGGAATCCCATTGCTTATACCTTCCATGGTGGAATTCCAACCACAATGGCTCAAGAAACAGGCAATGCAAGGGTGGCTAAGAACCTTTTGTTGAGGTGCCCAGCTCACAATCTGGCCTCGGATGGCTATTCTATCTTGAAATCCTTCAGGGTATGCATTATTCGTATTATTAACTAAACCTGGCCTCACAACCCATAAAAATGGCCTATTGCAGAGTTCAAGTCCTAACGCTAATTCTTGAAATTGAATCACGTCGAAAGTTGCGTGGCTGCCGAAAGCAACGTAAATTACCGAGTTTGGTTGCTGTTGGTCAAGCCATTTCAAGCAATTTGAGTTCTCTGGCCAGAAGTATCCTGCTGAATTTCCAAACCTATTGCTTGCCAAAAGTGGTCCTATTGGAAGAAGTTTTGGAGCTATGGCGAATGCTGCAGGCTCAAGCTCATACGTTGAGTTACAAAACTGTAACCCTACCGATTTCATAACTTTGATGGCGTTAAGTAGAAGATCAAAGTAGAGTTTTTGGCTGGTTAAGTCACCAACGTTGGCCCAAAAAATTTCTTCACTGTTGAGTGGAGGCATATTCGGTGCCAACTGAATTAACTGTTTCTTCATCGGAGTTCCTGAATTGGAAAGAAAATGAGGTAAGCGATAACAGAAAGAAGAAACTGCATGACCTTATAAGTTGTTTCTAAAAGAATACGATCAAAATTGTTCTAGTGGTAATGTCATTCTGAATCTCTGATGATACTTCACGTACTCATAACTTACCATAATTATTAATGATTCCATCCTTAATTAGCTTTGGGATACTGAACAACAAAGCCGCTGCTGCAGCCGAAAAAGGCCAAACAAACGCCCCCCTGATTTTCATCTTATCTGCTACTTCCATTGTCCATCCCATATTGCCATCTGCTATAACACAACATATCTTTTCATCTTCTCTTCCATTGATCTTTTCAATCAGCTCCTCAAGCTTTCCAGGCATCACCTCCACGACTCCTTCGATTAAACTCGCATCTCCATATTTTTCCCCACTGCAGGGTTTCCTTCCATCCGGAATCCAAACCAGATGGATTTTCTCTTCTATATGATTCTCATTTCCTTCGAGTGATTTCAAGATCCGCTCGTGATTATATTGTGAGTTGACAAATGTGAGTCTGAAACCATGTTTCGCTAAACATTGCGAAAACTCGAGTAAAGGAATTACATGGCCTTGTACCGGAAAAGGAATTACTAGAACGTGTGGAGTACTGCTCATTTCCGTTGAGTTTTCCCTCATGGATTCAGCCGTTACAAACTTCTCACAGTTTCTGAACTCTAGTTAGTTCCTAGGGACTGTTGTAGTGATTGGTTCCTTCAACACTGTGGATATGCATAATTTCTTCCTTTCAACCTCAAGATTGAATTATTGCCAGCCGTATCTTACATTTAATATCTGTTCTGACTTATTTGTGCAGAGTAAGGGTACAGATATAAATTTAAGACAAATTATTCTGTTGGAATTGTCTAGAAACGATAATATTTATTATTATTATTATTATTATTCTCTTTCTCTTTCTCTGTTACCACCTTTTGAATTTCCGTGGAGGCCTTTCAGATTCGGTAACTCTCTTTTCAAACATTTTTCTTGCTTGGTAATACCATAATCTAAACAGACAATTTTAATCAGCGTTCCTGAAATGGAAATTAATTGTAGATGGAAAATAGTTATAAAACATCTTCCATAATGGACAGTAAAAATATATTTGAAATTTTCAATCTGTATTTCGGTACAACAACTCCATTTATTCAATTTTCTTCCATTTACAATTACAATTTTATCCTTGATTTATTCTAAGCAAAAATAAAAAGGCTTAGAATAAATAAATAATAAAAAATAAAAATTCAAATGAGAAGCAGTATATAAAAAAATTTAAGATAATTAATTTATATTTGTGAGATAAACACACAAACATATGTAACAAATTATCATATAATCGCTTCATATTATTTTTTTATTTTTTTATCACTTGTTTGTGTATACTTCAAGATGAAAAATTATTCATACATGTATTATATAAATTCCAATAAAAATAAGATATAATTACGACAATAAAATTTATAAAAGTAAATAATGAAGGAGATAAATGAAGAATTATTTAAATATTATGATATATTTTACTATTATCATAAATTCAAAATAAATATAAATGATAGTACCAAAAATAAAAAAGAAAAGAGAAATAACAAAATATGGAATAGATAGGGATGTTTTTGAATTTTTATAGGGTTGTTTTGATATTATATAAATTAATTTATAAATTATTATAATTTTTAAATTTTACGGGTGTTGATGCAATTAAGTAAGGCGGGATGAAAATATCATCACCCTTTAAAGTTCCTAGGTGCTGCCTTGAGAAAGGGAATCCCGACTTCCATCTCTGTCCGGGCGAGTGTCGTAAATTAAAATATTTAGGCATATTTTTATCATAAAAATTTTAAATAAATTTAAATTATAACTATTTATATTTCAATTTTATATTTATTATTTATAATAATTTTTAATATTTAATATAATAATAAAAAATAAATTTTAATTTATTAAAATTTATAATTTGTCACCTATAAAAATTTTAACAAGTATTATAAGAGTACTCGTTAACAATATCTTTATATTTAATATTTTTTAAATATTTTATAGTTTTAAATATATATTAATAACTTTTTATTATAAATTATAAAAAAAATATTACAAAATTTACTTTTATTTCTAAAATAATTTCATTATATTAATATTGATAATAATTTAATTAGTATTTATTTTTTAATTATTTTATAAAAATAAAATTTTTAATTATTAAATAATTTAATAGATGAAGTGACTATAAAAGATAAAGAAAAAAAACATCACTATACTATATTTGAGGAGAAAAAAAATGCTTATATTTTTTTTGTATTTTATCATAAAAATTTATTAATAAATATTTTAATAAGATAAAATATTTAAAAATATTGGATATAAACTGTCATTAATAAATTAATTTTCTTTGCAAAAATTGTATAATAAAATATATTAGAAGTTTTAATTTGTGATAGATTTATTTTAATATTATATGTTTGGAAGAAAGATAGAAAGGAGGTTAGAATGCATTTAGTTGAATACATTCTATTTTAAAAATATGAAAAAATAAATTTATAATTTATATTAAAACCACAAATTTTGACCTTTATTGACTGTCATTCAACTCTAATATGAAGATTAATTTAATTAAAAATATCCAAACTTAAAATTTTTTTTAAATATTTTACCCTAATTACTATATCAAGAAAAATTAATAAAGCCAAAGTGAGAGCCTTGCATATTTACATGACACCCTAATCACGAAGTTAAGAATTTCAAAATAGTTACAAAATAACATTTCAAAGTTAGAACTTTGTTGATGAATTCAATCTTAATCTCAAGGTCAAGCATATTTTTTAAAATTCTTTAAAATAAGCCTATTTATAAGGTACGAATATTTAAATTTAAACAAGATATTAAGATTATTCATCTCAAATACAAACTAAATTAAAAGGTTAAGATGAAGAACGATTACTCGATAGCTTAAAATCACTTGATGGAAAAAATGAGAAGAATTTAAGAAAAGAGGACACTTGTTAAACACTCAAATTACTTGTAAATATTAAGAATTTTACATTAATTTTAAAAAATAACGTAGAATAAAATTTGATTAAGTGATAATCTGTTTTGATTATGTATAAATCTTTTTAAATAAATCACTGATCAATCCCATTTCCAAAGAACTCTATGAAAGAAGAAAGTGTTATAAAGAGTAGGAACAACAACCATGTAAATGTAGTTAAAAAAAATATTTGTAACTCTAAAGTAATATTTTATTTCTTTGTCACATTTTCTTTTTCAAAATTAACTTAAATATGGAAGAATCTTTATCCAATAGCCGATATTTCTCTAACTATTTTCTGTAATTTGTAGTGATTATCAATCTTCTGTCATCAAAGCTGGATAGGCATCATGATAATTGGCTTTTCCGAATAAAATTTTGTGCGTCAACGTTATGTAAAATAATTTTTAAATTTCACACATTTTAAAATGTTAAACGGATGCATTAATAAGTGGCGGGTACGTTGCAAAAATATCTTCATCCTCGATTCAATTGGTATTACCTACGGTTTGGAGTTCATTTTAGGCTGGGCCTAATGGGCGGTGCCCAACTCATTAACCTTTGACTGTTATAACGTTTCCAATTTTTCAATTTATTTATTCTATCGTTTTTGTTACTGTTTATATATTTATTCATTTTGAATTAACAAACAATATTAAAGTTAATGTTTTAACATTGCAAAACATTAAAATTTATTATAACAAAAATGATAAAGTTAAAATTTATTTGTCTATTCAATTATCAATTTTATGATTGTTTTAATTTGTGTATTACTATAATTTCACAATTTTAATAAATGGCTGCAGATTGTATCTGCAAATTTATTTAATTAATTGATAATTTAATATAAAGAATTATCATTAATATTGTATGCGCCAGCTTTCTCAAATATTTCATTTTGTCCAAAGTCATGCCTGTACCAGTTTTGTTTGAATGGTGTCATATAACCCGATGGGTTATCCAATGCCTATAATCGCGCTAAACGGCAATAGCTCACTCTGACTGTCTCTGTGTAACACATTCTTGGAAATGGGAGGAGAGCATACCGGTTTGATGTACATTAAATGTCTTACAAATTGAAAGAAAAGATAAAATAGCCAAATCATTATATGATCAGACAGTACTTCACAGAGGATTATATTGTTCTAGTTTCTAGGCCTTGATCCATTTAACGAAATTCTGAAATGTCTTGTCAGAAAAACCACCTTCTCAAATACTGCTCATGTCTTTTTCCTTGAGTTCCAAGGCTCTTGATTTAAAATTTTCATCACTAGCCACTTGATCCGCCTTGTTCTTAATTTCTTCTCTTGTTATTATCCCACTTTCTTCTTTGCTCAACTTCAATCCTGCCTTCCAAATTTCACAAATGTAACACTGATTCAGCAACTGATCAGATGAGTATAGCCAACACAAGAAAGGAACACCATTGCTTATACCTTCTATGGTGGAATTCCAACCACAAGGGCTCAAGAAACAGGCAACAGAAGGGTGACTAAGAACCTTTTGCTGCGGTGCCCAACTTATCATCATGCCACGAGTGGCTACTCTGTCTTGAAATCCTTCTGGGTAATTATCATGTGCATTGCTGGTAATGTTTGGTCTCACAACCCATAAAAATGGCCGGTTACAGATTTCAAGCCCTAGTGCTAATTCTTGAAATTGGTTATTCTCAAAAACAGTGAAGCTGCCAAATGCAACAAAAATGACTGAGTTTGGTTGCTGTTGGTCCAGCCAATTCAAACAGTTCGAGTCTTCTGAAAAGTAGTATCCTGCTGAGCTTCCATGCCTATTGCTTGCCAAGAGTGGTCCTATGGGAAGAAGTTCTCGACCCATGGTAAATGCTGCTGGTTCAAGGTCGTATGTTGAGTTACAGAACAGGAAGTCTGCCAATTTCATAGCTTTCATATTGTCAACCATAAAATCGAAGATGATTTTCTGGGTGGTTAAGTCACCAACGCAAGCCCAAAAAAATCCTACACTGTTCATTGCGGGCATATTTGGTGCCAACTGAATCATCTGTTTCTTAATTGGAGTTCCTGAAGTGATTACAAAGAGGAAAGTTATGCATAAACAAAGAACTGCTTGTCTATTGACTACCTTTCGAGTGTTACTACCACTACTACTACTACTACCACCATATAGGTTCTTCTGAGAGAATACAAAAACTCTTCCATGAGAATGTCATTCACCATAACGTGAGCATGCCATTTACCCGCTATGTATATTTATCATTTCTAATATTCTTGTATTACAGCTGTTTGATAATTATGAAACAGAGGAATTGCAAGTAAATTTCCAGTCTACCAATAAAAGAGGCTCTTCATGAGGATCATCTTCCTCTTGTGTTCGAATCAATATTATATGTGAGCATACCCCGACAAAGTGATAATGTTTGAAGAGCTCATAATGTGACTTTACCATGCATAAAATATCTGCAGCAGAAATTTGAACAATTAATCACAAAAATCATACCATTACTGTCAATAATTCCATCGTCAGTCAGCTTTGGGATACTCAACAACAATGCCAGTGATGTAGCCGACGAAGGCCAAACAGCAGCCCGCCTGATTTTCATCTTCGCTGCTAATTCAATAGCCCACCCCATAATTCCATCTGCGATGACACAGTCTATATTTTTACCTTCTCTTTCATTGATCTCTTCAATGAGCTCTTCCAGCTTTCCAGGCATCACCCACAAAAAACTTTCGGTTAATTTTCTAAAGTCATTTCGGTCTTCCCATTGTTCCATTCCATCCGGGATTGAAACCAGATGTATTTTGTCCTCAATATAATTCTTTCCTTTTAATGATTTCAACACCCTCTTGAGATCATACTCTGAGTTGACAAATGTGACTCTGCAACCAAGCTTCGCCAAACATTGTGAAAACTCAAGTAAAGGGATTACACGTCCTTGTGCGGGAGAAGGAATTACCAGAACATGTGGAGAAGTACTAGTAGTGCTCATTTTTTCCCCCTCAAAATTCAGTAGTTGTAATCTAACTACAGTTCCAGAAATTTTTGGGTTTTTTCCCCCAAAAGTTCCTGAACTTCATTTTACTTTTCTATAATTGTGCGAACCTTCGTGTGAGAACAGACCACTGAGAAGACAATATTGCTTGGTTCCAGAATTTGCATCCGTGGATATTTTTGAACCTCATGTTGAAAAGCTTAAATATGTGGCCTGGAGACGAACCCTAAAACTTTTCTTTCAAAACTTTGACATGGTTCCCTAGGCTCAGGCGTACATTTTAGTCATGATTTTTTTATTCTTAAATGTGAATATGTTTAGAATTTGACATTTTTTTACTTTTTATTTTTAAAAAAAAAATTAAAAATCAATATATATATATATATTTTTTATCTTTGTGGGCTTATAAATTTTGAATGTTAAATAAATAATAAATATCTTACTACAAATATAAATAATATACTATTTAACCGAACGTATTATTTAAAAATTATGATAATATTAAATATATTCTAGTTTCTAGTGCTATATAAAAGTAATGATTTTATAGTATCCTGCTGAATTTCCAAGCCTGTTGTTTGCAAAAAGTGGTCATATTGGAAGAAGTTCGGGAAACATGGTAAATACTGCCGGCTCAAGGTCTTATGTTGAGTTACAAAACTAGAAGTCCGCCAATTTCATTGTTCTTACGCTGTAAGAAGTTAGATGGAAGAGATTTTTCTCGTTGGTTAAGTCGCCAATGCGGGCCCAAAACAAGTTTGCACTTGCAGGAATATTTGGTGCAAATTGAATCGTCTCTTTCTTAGTCGGAGTTCCTGGAAGTGCATACAGAAGTGATTATAGAAATACAGAAGTGCATGAATTCACAGGGAGGGAGTAGCATAGTGTGGGGTAGGCTGGGCTGTTGCCTGGCCCAGCTAAATTTTAGCCTAATTATATTTGAGTTCTTGAAGTTATATTTATTTATTATTATTAATATTAATTTTAATTTTAAATCCAATCTAATTTTAGGCAAATCATAAATAACTTCTAATAATTATATTTAGTTGTATTATTGTCACTAATATTTTATAACATATTAGCTACTGTTTCAATTTTCATTTGAAAATTTTTTTACCACACCTCTGCTTCACAGTTTCTTATGAGATAATAGGTGCCAAAATTGTCCATTATGGATACTTCTATGCTAGCGCATCCGCTCACAGCGCAGCACAAATTGATGATTATTAAGACCACCTATATTCGCATTTATCACACAAGACACTTTATTTACAAATTAATTATTATATTTAAATATAATAGTCTTATTATAATATAGTTTAGTGAGTTCAAGTATCGTATTCACATAAAATATTTTTTTAAGAGTTCAATTAATTTATGTCAAGGTAAAGTCTACTGGTAAAAGTCAAAAATAAAGGTCCAATAGTAAAAGTAAAATATATAATAAACAAATTTTAAGAAAACAATTATCAGGTGAAAATTAGATTCAAATTAAAATATTAAGGCTTTAAAAATTAATATTTCAGGATGATGGTTAGTAAACTAGATCCCATTTTATAACTCAATTGAGATAAACTA
>JAWDEX010000022.1:1951362-1970857 GCA_035221805.1 Trichilia hirta
AACTATCCTTACCTTATTTAATATAAGACATTGTTTTAACGTTTTAAAATAAAAAGATAAAGTATAGAAAATATTACTTGAGATAGAACTTTTACAAAAGAAAAATCCTGCAAAAAAAATATATTAAGTATAGACAAAATTACAGAGGACAACATTGGATTATGAAAACGGGTAACTTGTCTTTTTCAAAAATCAAAAAGCTTTAACTCTGGCATAGGGGCTCAGAGGAGAGTAAAATAGTGAGGAATTACCGACACTAGTACCCTAGGCAAAGATGGCAAGATACGCTAGCTGAACCTTAAAGCATCAGTAGAGTTAAACCTTGTGGCATGAGCAGCTATGATGGCACTGCTCAACAGCTTATCCTGCTCCTCTTCAGATCTGGGTCTCTTTTTAGTTAGCTGAAGAGAGTTATCACTACTATTAGATGCTCTTAAGGTAGAGCTAAGGTTTTACCCTTATCCTTTGCAAAAGCCTTTGAAGCTTTCTATCAATGTTGGGGAGAGGGTGGCGGTATCTGACTTCGCTTAACCCCCTTACTAGCTCTTCTTGTGGCTACCAAGTGCTCTGAGACGGAAAGACATTGATCTCTCCCAGACATATCTATAAAATAAAACAAAAAAGACTTAGTTCTTCGAACAAAAATATTAGTGCATTTGTAACGTCTTACTCTTTACTTTCATTTGACTGAGGGTAACACGCGAGATATAAAAGAAGACCAGGCTTGATTCTACTAAGAAAGCCTCTGACAGGATCTTTTTCTGATTAGTACAATATTCCCGAGCGATGTCATTCTCTCCTTTAACTCTTGACTCAGGGCAAGGCGATCTAACTATACCGTAATTGACTCGAACTTATTTAGGATCTCCCCTCCCATCGTAAGATCTTATTTGCCCCTGACGAAAAACTATTTATCTTTCCAATACTTGTTACTAGAAGGATTTTCCCTCACTAAATTAGAAGTCCCTGGCCTAGTTTACAGATAATACCAACTAGGGATGGACCCTAAATTCTTTTTTAGTGTGTATATGTAGGCCACCTTAAAAATACTTGGGAGCTCGCTAAAATATTTCTGCCACAGTACGTATAAATTGACTAAGATTCTCTAACTGTTTGAGATAAGTTGGTACAGAAGAATATAAAAATATGTGAGCATGCTCGCAAAGAATGGCTGGAGCGACAGTCTTACTCCTAATAAGAACAGCTTCTCGTTGAAAGTAATTTAACTAAGAGGGGGTCGACTCGGCACTTTGCCCCTTTATAGAGCCCACATGGTTACCAAGTCATCCATCTTGAAAATTTCTCAGTATACGCTGAGGTCCTGTGTAGTAACTATAAAAGAGAAGCGGTCAGCCTCGAACTCGTCTCTTATTTTGAGAATGGATACTAAATCATTGGTGGACCCCTCTTTGCTCAAGCTCACAAGCGAATCCAGTGCTGGTTAATCTCAATAATTGCCTGAGGTGACTGATCTGGGAACCCAACTCGATAGCGCTCATTACTAGTACTCATCTCTTACATGGACACAACACGATGTCAGGATATGAACAGCACGAAAAACAAATTTTTTTCAAGGCCAACGGATGATGTGAGCCTTGCGATCTCCCTCTTTCTGCCTATCCTCACTGCCTTAACTTCCTACTAGTTAGTGAGAATCCTGAATCTAAAGGCTTTCAGCAGAGGTCGATACTACAATCTCCTTCTATGCAAGCGACAAACTTGTCATAACACTGCTATAGAAAAATACGTAATAAAAAGAACAAGGAAGAAATAGCTTACCGATTAAACAGACGGTGAGAAAGTAGCACGAGAAGCTTCATTATTAACGAACGCAGGCAGCGCAGAAGTACAAGGCTCAAAGAGTGCAAGAATGGCTTAGATGCGCTAAGAATGCAAAAACAAGAAATGGAAGGCAACTAGGGTTATTTATATTCACCCAGTCAATAATCAAGCGATGTAATGGATACAGATGGTCGCTCGATGAATGGTTGGGAATGAGCCACGTCGCCTAGATCTTAAGAGGACACTCTAAAGTGCCACGCCAATTCAAAAGCAATCATCGATCTACCTACACGTGGCTATGCCACTAGTTTTAAGGAGGCACCGTACTTTGGCAAAGTCTTTTTATAAAACAGCGAGTAAGAATCGAAGCATCTGTATTTAATAAAGACTATTGGCTACTCGAAGTATCAAACCGCCCATAACAGAAAATCGGATCACCTTAACAAGTTAAAGCTATTCAAATTTCTGTTCTCACTTCACGACAGCAAAAATTTAGGGGGCTTATGTTGATGATTTTACCAACCTTGCATTTCTCGACCCCAGCTATTACTAATCAGGCAACCTGACCCGGCTCTATCGCCTAGGTATCCCGATCACCACCTTATTATCAAGGAGATCTAATTTCTTTATTTTAAAAATAAGAGATTAGAATGGGATAAATATGTACATTTTTCAAGAAACAGCTTGAGCATCTCATCACGTTAAGGGGCGTCATGCCCTGTAAACTATAGGCACTCGTTGTACCCTTCCTAGCCTAGTAAGAGGAGTGGTAAAAAGACCTGCCAAATGACCATACCTTACCTTATCTAATCAGGCTTTCGTTCTCTGATACTCGTATGTGTAAAAGCCTTATAAATGATAAAATTGCTATATGAGAACAGATTTAGATATTCTTTGGATCATTTTCAACTTAGTGAGAGAAAGAGAGTTTAAGTACAAAAGATCAGCCCTTCTCCATAAATATTCCCTGAGCCCAGTATTTTGGATTGATAAATCACTTAAATACTCATAATTTATCTCTCTTTTTAATTTGGCCTTAGATGATCTATTGACTTGAGCGTCGAAATTTATTTGTCGATAATTCGACTTCATTTCTAACTTATTTTTTTATTTTAAATAGTTTTCCAAAAATTATTGTTCGAAGCACGACCTCTATTTGAATCGAAACAATAAAATTTATATAGTACACTTAATTTTTTGTTAGAAAAAAATTTAGGCATCAAAATAATCTTACAATTTTTCTATATATATTTTGTACGTAAGAAATGCTTATCAAAGAGCTATAGCAGTTGTCATAGGTGGGCTCACGGGCCATAAGCGTGGCACGCTACCTTTGCTCCTGCCAATTACAGTGAACGGTCAGAGCAACGCAAGTTTTAACGCTCTAGTCAATAACAAGCAATAGAAAGAGAGAGTAAAATGAAAGAGAAGAAAGTTTAGGCTCCAGAGAAATCAGTTGGGTTGACATGTGCTAAGGAAATGATAAATAATATCATCTCTTTCCTTTTAGTAATTGATTGTCAAAAAGATTTCCTATTGATCGAACTCTCTTTGTTTTTATTGGATCTCATTCACGTATCCATGTGCTCATGTGACGTTAGAGAATGAGAGTGACAGCGAGTTAGTGAGAAGGTTGAGTGCAAGTTTCTTCTTTACTAACATTAAGGACAGTCATGAGTCCTTTGCTATGCTTCTTTTTTTTAACATATAGGCAGGGTATGATACTTCGTACCTTAATAATTTGACAAGTCAAAGGGAAGGACAACGAATGTAGAGCTGGCGTGTGGTTTCTCTCACTATGTTCCATTTTTATTGATGTTGACGTGTTACTATAAAAAAGAGAGTGGGAGATCATTAACACTGGCATGCTTTTTCCGCCTAATTGATAGATTCTTGAGGCACGGCTCAGGTTGTTCTCAGTATTATCTTTTGCAGTCACCTCAGGAAATTAGATATGATCCCTAATTACGTGTCCGAGCAGCATCGTTATGCAAGCTCCGTTTGCAAAAGGGGTTTTAGCGAGATTGACCCTGGCCACTTAAAAAGATGATGATGTGATCAGATATGCTGATGTGGTCAAGTATGATTACATGGAGGTTGCTCGTAATACATCTGGTAATAATTCAGTTTTGGACCCCCAAAATTGTGGACCACACCTGACCACGTGATCAGTGTTCCTTGGCTACGTGATTCCTTCTTAGTAGTTTGCTGAATTTAACCCACAATTCCCGGTAACTTTGAGTATAATAACGAGTAGGTCTTGAGATCATTAGAAGAAAATGACGAGAAAATCCATCTGGTTTCTGTCCCAGATGGACTCAAACGTTAGGAAAATAGAAATAGAAATACGAAGTTAGTGTAAAAAGTATTTAGAGGTTATGCCTGGAAAACTTGCAGATCTCACTGAAGAGATCAATAGGAGAGGAGGAAAGATAAATTGTAACTTAAAATAATAACAAAATTCTTGAAAACTTACAATTTTCGCTCCTAGAAAATGATGTTTCCTTTAGAAGAAGACAATCAAGAAAAACATATAGAAAGTGAAACCAAGTTAATCATCACAAGGCGACAAATACAGCAGAAACAAAGAAACGTCATTTTCTAAGGTGAGCATTGTCCATCCACAGATTTTTCTAGAACCCAAGCATTTTTCAGTCCATTTGAAGTATAGAAATTTAAGAAACTAGGATCAATTTAGAATAGCTTAGTCTGTCTAGCAAAAACTCAACAGAAATGAGCAATAATCAACATGTTTTGGTAGTACCTTTTCCAGGACAAGGCCATGTAATTCCTTTACTTGAATTTTCACAAAGTTTGGCAAAACATGGTATCAGAGTCACATTTGTCAACTCACACTATAATCACAAGCGTGTCTTGGAATCATTTCAAGGAAGGAATTATATTGACGAGAAAATCCATCTGGTTTCGACTCTGGATGGACTGAAACCCTTCAGGGGGGAAAAAAATGGGAATGTGAGTTTAACAGAAAAGGTCTTGAAGGTGATGCCTGAAAAGCTTTAGGAGCTGATTGAAGAGATGGATGGAAGAGAAGATGAAAAGATATGTTGCGTTATAGCGGATGGGCATCTGGGGTGGGCTATAAAATTAGCAGCGAAGATAGAATGGAATCATTAATAGTAATGGTAAGATTTTAAACTCATTAATTGTTTTCTTTTCCCCAACAGATGTTTTATGCTCTCAAATATCATCAGAATGACAATGTGTCCCATGATCAATTTAGCTCAAATTCTCTTAGAAACAACTTATGAAGTACTAGTAATTGTAGAACTCTAAAGGTAGGGCTCGCAGTTTCTTCTTTCTGTTATCAGTTACCTTGCTCATTGGCTTTAGGAACCCCAATCAATAAACAGATGACTCAATTGGCACCGAATCTGCCTCCAATGAACAGTGAAGACTTAGTTTGGGCCTGCGCTGGAGACCTAACCGCCCAGAAAATCTTATTTGATCTCTTGGTTAACGACATAAAAGCTGTGAAATTGGCTGGCTTCCAGTTTTGTAACTCAACATATGAGCTTGAGCCTGCAGCATTCACTGTGGTTCCTGAACTTCTTCCAATTGGACCACTCTTAGCAAGCAACAGGTTTGGAAATTCAACTGGATACTTCTGGCCAGAAAACTTAAACTGCTTGAAATGGCTTGACCAACAACCACCAAACTCGGCAATTTATGTAGCTTTTGGAAGCCATGTAGCTTTAGACCCTATTCAATTTCAAGAATTAGCATTAGGACTTGAACTCTGTAACAGGCCATTTTTATGGGTTGTGAGGCCAGATTTAGTTAATAATGCAAATGACGCATACCCAGAAGGATTTCGTGATAGAACTGCCATCCGAGGCCAGATTGTGGACTGGGCACCGCAACAAAAGGTTCTTGGCCATCGTGCCGTTGCCTGTTTCTTGAGCCATTGTGGTTGGAATTCCACCGTGGAAAGCGTAAGCAGAGGGGTTCCTTTCCTGTGCTGGCCATGCCTTTTCGATCAATTCCTAAATAAGAGATATATTTGCGACATTTGGAAGGTCGGATTGGATTTTGAACGAGACGAAAGTGGGATCATCCCAAGAGAAGAAATTAAGAACAAGGTGGATCAAGTGCTTGGTGATGAAAATTTAAAAGCAAGATGTTTGGAAATCAAGGAAAAAACCTTGAGTAGTGTTACAGAAGATGGATCCTCTAACAAAATATTCCTGAATTTCCTTGAGTGGATCAAGGCGTAGACACCAGCACAAGATAATCGAGTAAGGGGCCATTAGTTTGTAAATGGCAGTTAATGATATTGCTGCCCTTCCAATCAATTTTCAAATTTTTTGTTGCATTGCTTAGCAATTTCTACAGCAGTTCTTTTTCACATTTGAGTTGCCTATTGATTGTTTTTGCTTTGAAAGTGCGGTCATGGATGTATAGTGATGCCAATAAGGTGTCCGTAAAATATCTGGAAAAGAACCATAGTTATATTTTATTTTTCCCTTCCTGAATGCAGTTAAAGAGAATAAAGAGTTATTTTTACCCAAGAATACTAGTTTGTTACGGTAAACTTATCATTAGAGTTTAATAGATAAATTGAGTCGCAAAATTAAGTGTCAATTCTTTTACTTCTAACGTTCAAGTGCACCTTTCGGTAGTGGTTGGAGCTCTCACCACGACTCAAACTCAGATTTTTCTTCATTTATTTACGAGAGAGTAAAACTGACGTGTTAGGCATAAAAATTTTGGTAGGTCGCCTAATTCAATAGTGATAATAAGTTTCCAATACAAATATAAATAAATTCAACTACATTAACTATTTAGTCTAAAACAATAATAATAAAACCAATCCTAAGTCACCAGTAATTCGTCACTCATAAAGATTCAAATATTTGGTACCATACCTCTTCTGTTCTGAGGTTTGTCCAACCACTAAGTAGAGAGTCATTTTAATGGAAAATTAACACATACGATAAATTAGAATCTAGTTTACTTACGCCTTGCATCCTTGATCCATTCAAAAAAATCCTGAAATGTCTTGTTAGAGGAACCACCTTCTCTGACCCTGCTTAACACTTTTTCCTTGAGTTCCAAGGCCCTTGATTTATAATTTTCATCACCAAGAACTTCTTCCACCTTGTTCTTGATTTCCTCTCTTGGGATGATCCCTCCTTCGTCTTTGTTAAATCCCAATCCCACCTTCCAACTCTCTGATATGTAGGTCTCATTCAGCAACTGATCTGTAAAGTATGGCCAGCACAAGAAAGGAATACCGTTGCTTACACCTTCCATGATGGAATTCCAACCACAGTGGGTCACGAAACAGGCAATCGAAGGGTGACTAAGAACCTTTTGCTGCGGTGCCCAGCCGATCATCTGGCCGAAAGTGGCTACTCGGTCTTGAAATCCCTCTGGGTATGCAACATTTGCATCGTTGGTAATGTTTGGCCTCACAACCCATAAAAATGGCCTATTGCAGAGTTCAAGTCCTAGTGCCAATTCTTGAAATTGGATCTTGTTAAAAAATGTGGAGCTGCCAAATGCAACATAAATGACTGAGTTCCGTTGCTGTTGATCAAGCCATGTCAAACAATTTGAATCTTCTGGCCAGAAGTACCCTGCTGAATTTCCAAGTGTGTTACCTTCCAAAAGTGGTCCTATTGGAAGTAGTTGTGGAAGCATGGTAAATGCCGCTGGCTCAAGGTCGTATGTTGAGTTACAAAACAGGAAGTCAGCCAATTTCATTCCTCTTACGCCGTTAGCAGCAAAATGGAAGATAATTTTCTGAGCTGTTAAGCCATCAATACAGGTCCAAAAAAAGTTTTCACTGTTTATTGCGGGCATATTTGGTGCCAACTGAATCATGTCTTTCTTAATCAGAGCTCCTGAATGAATACAAAAGAAACTATAAAAATAAAGAACTGCATGACATTCACTCATCTAAATAATGAGCTACTTTGCCCACTATATATTTATAACTTGTAAATTCTAAGCTTATCCTCTTACAGCAGTTTGATGATTATTAAACTGAAGGCATCACAAGTTAATTTCCAAGTTATCAATCCAGAAGCTTATATATCAACTCTGACATGCATCAAAAATCATCTTGAGAAAAGCAAAGAACTAATGAAATCTTACCATCACTGTCAATGATTCCATCCTCAATCAACTTAGGTATGCTAAAAACCAAGGCCAATGTTGCCGCTGATGCAGGACAAAAAACAGCCCGCTTGATTTTCATCTTGGCCGCTAATTCCATAGCCCAACCCATATTCGCATCTGCAATCACACAAGATATCTTTTCATCTTCTCTTCTATTGATCTCTTCAATCAGCTCCTCAAGCTTTCCGGGCATCACCTCCCGTAAACTTTCAATTAACTTCCCTACTTCATTTCGATCTTCCCATGGTTCCATTCCATCCGGGATTGAAACAAGATGGATTTTCTCCTTAATATAATTCTGACCTTCCAGTGATTCCAAGATCTTGTCATGATTATACTCTGAGTTCACAAAAGTCACTCTGCAACCAAGCTTGGCCAGACGTTGTGAAAACTGCAGAAATGGAATTACATGTCCTTGCGCTGGCCATGTTATTACAATAACATGTACAGTATTGTTCATTTCTTTGGACTTTATATTTCCTCTCGAATTCATCTGTCATAAATTTCATAAACAGGACAGTGAGAACCTGGGTAGGACAACTTCCAGAATATTTATGCTTCCATAAATTTTTCTGTACCTGAATTTGGGAATCTTTCTATCAAGATATATAGCTTACAGCCGATCCTCGAAACTATTACTTGAAAAGTTTTGACATTGCCATAACCGAATAATTATATTCGTATTTTAACTAGTTTAATAGAAGTGAGTGCCTAGGGATTTATTTGAGATAAACGAATAATTACATTTATAGTTAAACATTATTAAAATATAAAGACCTGATTATAATATTCAATAAAAATTTTAATTTATGCTGCAAAATTAATGTCAAAGAATAAATACATTTGTGCAGATTGTAAAAGACGAGTACTACATCAAAATCATCACACACAAAGCAACGAGTAGGGTGTCGGGGACGGCCCAAAAAAAGGCCGGGCCGGATGTTGACTCATCCGGATCCGGATGAAGAATGCAAACCCCGGATCCGAATAAATATTAGGATATATTTTCATGTGTGAAAAAATCGGGAAAAAAGCCAACGAACATAGCCCCATCAAATTTTTTTTTTCTTTTTTTTTTTGCTTGAATCCAATTCACAAGCACTAAATTACATGATCCAATTCAGAAGCTCAAATTCTTGTACAACCACAAAGGGAATCAAAATGGACCATAATGTAAGTGCGAGCAAGAGAATATAACTCAGAAAATATCACACAGAACTCAAACCCAGTCAGTTTCTTGTACCAATTGATAAAACTACACAAACCTACGAAATTAACAACTGGAAAACTAACAATTTGGATGAAGGGTTATGTTTTAGTGCGATCGACGGATGATGACTGCGACGACGTGATGATGGTGGCGGCGGATGCAAGTGCTAGCAGGGCCGATAGCTTGACGGTAAGCGAATCAACTTGGTGACGACGAATCGACCACAAGAAATACGTGCTGTGGTGCGATGGAGGTAACTTGGGTGGTGGCCAGTGCTAGTGAGGTGATGTTGGATAAATCGCGACGGCTGTGTTGATGGTGGAAACGTGAGAAAGGGTGTAGTCTTGTGTGAGAATAGAACTTTAGGATTTGACTTTATAGAAGCGGTCCCGCGCCGGATTTTTTGTGGTTCTAACCCGGTTCCGCGTCAAAAAATTCCGACTGTCATTCAGGTCTTACCTTACGCCGGATATTTTCGAATCCGAATCACTTGAATTTTTTTCGTTACGGGCAGAAACTTCCATTTCTAATTGTTCAGAATCGTATAATTTACATAATTTGATCCGATTAGATCCATATTTAATAGATTTGATGGATCAATAGATTAAATATGAATTAAAAAAATTTTAATTTGCATAATTAATTCGTGAATAATTTGCGTCAGTTCGTATAAAATAATTTATTTAAAAAATTATTTTATATAATATAAATATATAGGATATTATATTAATTATAACAAAATTAAAATTAAAGTTAGTTTTTATTTTTATACAATTAATAGTATAAATTTTATTACTAAAAAATAATATTATAATGATAAATTTAATAAATAGTTAGTCCAATAATAAAGTTTTGGATAATATTCGAAACATTAATGTCGAACACAATATTTAAAATTAAAAAATAAAGATTATGACATAGGTTAAATTTTATTTTTTTTCATATATCAATTTTTTTAAAATATCGTATATCAGGTTCAACAACTTTGTATTAAATATGATTTTGTATTATTATATTATAGCTTTAAAATCATTTAACAAACACTTTAGTTAACAATTAACTCTAAAATTAAGACTTGACAACTTTACAAAAAAAGAAATTTAATTATTTATTTTTTTCTTAATGAAATTTTTAAAGATATTAGTGAATTTTTTAATTATTTTTGTAATGCCTTACTAGCACGAAGCAATATTTTTTTAAAAAAAAAATTAGTGAGAATAGTGTATTGGGTATACTCATATTCTTGTATGTAGTGAGGATATTATATAGGCTATACTCATATTTGTAATTTGTTCAAAATTAAATGATATTTGGTGCACGAAGACTTAAATTTTTATTTTTATATATTTATTTTTAGTAATATTTAATTTAAAGTAGTGTAATTGTATGTGTTATTTTTGGTGTTACTTAACTTTTTAGATATATTTTTTGTTTTATTTTATTTTGAATTAATATATTTACATGTTTATTTTTATTATTTTATTTTGAGTTAGTATTTTTGTTTAAAGTTCAAAGAAATTTTATATTTTTTTATTATCTTAATTAATTTCATAATTAATAAACTAATATTAAAATCATATTTTATAGTTTGTTATATATTTTTTTATTTATAGTAAATTAATTACAAAATTAAAATTTTCTCATTTAGTAGATTGAATTGAATTCAATGCGAACATGATTCTTAAATCCACTATTAAAATAGATTGAAAAATTTTCAATCCACAAATTAACAAATTAGACTTTAATTGAAAAACTCCAATCGACAAATTAGTGAATCGCGTGTGAATTCGATCAAAATTTTCATAATCCAATTCCCCAGCTTATACATATAATATATTTTATTTTTATAGAATACACTACTTATTCTAAAATTTTTATTTCACTTTTTTCAAGAGTAACTCGCCATTTTCAATAATATTTAACATCTTATACATATATCCTTTTACTACAAAGTTCGTTACTTCAAATTATAGTATCTTACTATCAAATATATTTTATGATTAAAATATTAAAAAATAGATTTTAAATTCGTTTTTCAAATTTAAACATATGAGATCTTAACAACGAGAATGTTATAACAATTAAATAAATTTATAATAAAGAATAAAAAATTAAATAGGTAAAGATATTTAGATTTATGCATCAGTTTATATGTTTTCTTAAATAAGAACCCAATTTAAATCGATTGCTTATTTGTGATAAAACAACCAAATGATATCCAATTTTACCATAATAATTATACAAGGCATGCAAGTAAACATTAAAAAAATATTTTAATAGGAGTTAGTAATTTATTTGATATTACTGAACAATTATATTCATATTTTAAATGACCAATAAGGAATTTAATTTAATTTACATAAGTGAACCATTACACTTATAACTGAAGAATATGAAAACTTATTATAATACCACGTCAATTAATTTCAGAAAGACTGTCTGGGCCGTATGTTAGATTCGTCTATGATTTCTACTACACAATTGATGCAAAAGAATAAATATAAAAATGAATGAAAGAATAAGTCATAATTGGTGCGCTACACAAAACTATAAAAGACAAAGCATAAAAACAAGACCATAATTGATGCTAACGAATAAATATTAAAATGGATGAAAGACTATAAGTCAGAATTGGTGTGCTACTATTAAAACCAAACTTATAAAAGACAAGCATCACAAATCAATGGGACCAATATAACAACAACAATAATAAGGACAAAATATTTAAATGACCTTTGGTATATGAAGACTTAATTCTTTTCTTTATAAACTTGTACTTATCAACAAAATCCAATGCTCGAATAGCCCTAACAATAAGGGTAATATACACCCATATAGTAACAATAACAATACAATAATATTACTTATTTTTATAGAATACACTACTCGTAACAATGAACAAAGCCAATGTGCTAAGAGTCTTGCGCATGTAATTTTTAGTGCTTTGTGCTATTACAATACACAAATTTATTTTGATTGTCATCTCTCTTGTAAGAAGTAGGAGGAATTCCAAGTAGAGGATGGTTGCATCCTTCTGTCATCACTTTTCTTGACTTTATGCATTTCAGGAACTCCAATAAGAAACAGAAACATTCAGTTATCTCCAAATATGTCTGCAACGTACAGTCCTACAGACCACTTTTGGGCGTCGAATGATTTAGCCACCCACAAAATCATCTTTGGTTTACAGTTAACAACGCCAAAGCTGTGAAAATGTCAGATTAGTTGATGTGTAATTCAACATACGACCTTGAGCCTGCAGCATTCAACATTGTTCTCAACCTTGTTCTGATAGTTCCACTTTTGGCAAGGAACAGACCTGGAAATTCAGCAGGATCCCTTTAGCCAGAATACTCAATCTGTTTAAAATGGCTCGACTAACAGCAATTTAACTCCGTCATTTATGTTGCATCAGGCAGCTCCACAGGTTTTGACGAGATTCAATTCCAAGAATTAGCACTAGGAATTGAACTCTTCAAAAGACCACTTCTACGGGTGCAAGATCAGATACACTTCCCAATGATGCAGATGATGCATACCCAGAAGCATTTCAGTAAAGAGCAGCAATTCATACACAGTTAGGGAGTTGGGCCCCGCAGCAAGAGGTTCTGAATATCCCTTCAGTTGCCTGTTTCTTGAGTCAGTATGGCTGGAATTCCACAATGGAAGGTGTAAGCAATGCAATTCCTTTCTTGTGCTTGCCATACTACGCTGAGTAATTCCTGAACGCAAGCTACATTTGTGATGATTGGAAGGTGGGATTGAAGTTTGACAAAAGTGAAAGTGGGATCATTACAAGAGAAGAAATTAAGAACAAGGAGGATGAAATTCTTGTTTATGAAAACTTCAAAGCAAGATCCCTGGAGCTCAAGAAAAAATAGTCGAGTAGTTTCAGAGAACCCTAAAATTATTTAGAAAAACATTTTATAGGTTAGTTAGGAACTAACCATAAAATTAAAACCGACAACTTTACAAAATTTTATCTGCTTTTTTGAATGAAATTTTTAAAGATGTTAGTGGATTTTTTAAATTCTTTTTATAATGTCTTACTGTTATGAAACAATTTTCTTTTCTTTTAAATTAGAGAGGATAGTGTATAGCATGTGTTCATATTCTTATATTTAGTGATGATATTATATAGCGTAAACTCATATTTGTAATTTGTTTAAGTTTAAATGATGTTTAGAGTACGAAGACTGATATTTTTTTTATAAACTTATATGTATTACTTTTTCATATTTATCTGTAGCAATATTTAATTTGAAGTAGTTTAATTGTATATATATTTTTTTGTGTTATTTAATTTTGTAGATTTATTTTTTGTATTCTTTTGTTTTAAATTAGTATATTTTTATGTTTATTTTTATTGTTTCGTTTTGAATTAGCATAATTTTTTTTAATTTAGAAGAAATTTTATATTTTTACTATCTTAATTTATTTAATAATTAATAAACTGATGTTAAAATTAAATTTTTTTAGCTTGTTATATTTTTTTAGTTTGTCATAAATTAATTACGAGTTCAAAATTGTATCTTTTAATAGATGCAATGGAATCGGATATGGACTTGATTCCCAAATCTGTACATTAAAATAGATTAAAAGAACTTCAATCAGTAAATTACTCAATCGGATATATATTTGGCTAAAATTTGCATAATTCTATTCAGAATAGCCCTAACAATGAGAGCAAGATAAACCCAAATCATAACAATAAAAATACAATAATATTGTTTATTTTTATAGAATATGTTATTCATTCTAAAATTTTTTATTTCAAAAATGTATCATAAATGAGATGGCAGCATACATAAATTAGAAGATATTAGATGCATACAATAAATAATTTTAAAAATTATAAATATTAACCATTTAATAAATATATATCAACTCATTAGTCATATCATTTGGGTTCCACTTTAAAATGAGTAGTATTATTAATTTTTTTTGTATAATAGGACAATCTTATTTTATTGTCACGTATTTTATAATATTTTATATAATAATGCAAATAATCTTAATTTATATAAATAATGTTAAATTATTTAATAATCTTTAATTATAGCACCTTAATATTAAATATATTTTAAGATTAAAATTAAATTATGATTTTTTTTCGAAATTTAATCAAATGAGATCTTAACAACGAGAATGTTAGAACAATTAAATGAATTTATAATAAAGACAAAAATATAAAATAGGTAATGGTATTTAGATTTATATGCTTTCTTAAATAGAACCCAATTTTGCTTACTACAGATAAAATAATCAAATAATATCTAATTTAACAGTAATAACTGTATAAGATATGCAAGTAAACATTAAAAAATATTTTAATTTGAGTTAGTAAATATAACTGAACAATCAAAAATTCATACCAATAAAAAAAAAATGATTTGAATTTTAATGTAAAATATTTATAAAAAGAGTTAACAATTTAGATAAGATATTCCTCTTTTATTAAAAAAAAATTCCTATAGCTTCAATAAAAAAAGAAAATAATATTAACACAAGAGTAAGAAATAACATAGCCTGCTTTATGAGAATAAAAAGAGGTCTTCTTGCAACAACAAAAAAAAATTGTTATATTATTTATTAGGAATTCGATAGGTCTTCTTAAAATAGAGAAATCATTTTATTATTATTATTAATTGTTAATAAAGGGGCTAAATGAAAACTATATTCATATTATAAATTACTGGTAAGGAATTTAATTTACATAAGTGAACCATTGTGTTAGTAACCGAAAAATATCAAGCAACAAGGAACTTATTATAATGCCCCATAAATTAATTCAGAAAAACTTTCTGGGCCATATGCTGGGCCGTCTATTATTTCCACTACACAATTGAGGCTACCGAATAAACATAAAAATGGATGAAGGACCACAGGTCATAATTGATATGCTACTATTAAAGACAAAAGTATACGAGACAATCGGCAGCACAAATCAATGGGACCAGTATAAATACAATAACAACAACACCAATAATTATTATTATTATGTCTTTATGTAAAATACTATTGACACGTCTGTGAACATTTTATTTTTTATTTCTAAAGTTTTCAACTGTTGAGTAGTATCAGGTAAGGTAGTTCATCCAACATGACTTTCCGGGATTTTGTTAATGCCCTTTACTCTTTTAGAAGCCTAGGCTTATTATTCCAATTCTGTTATTTATAAAGTTCTTAAGGAACCAGTTCTATTACTCCAGACCTTATATTAGCCCAGCAACTCAGACCAACATTTCTTCCATAACTCAGTCCAATAAAACTTTTTTCCAAAATCCCAATTTTTTTTCAAATTTATATTTGCTATTTTAAAATTTTCTTTGTTAGTTTCGTGCAGTCTAAACCACACCTTGCGCATAAATAAGTAATCATTGCAAGCTAGCCTAGCCTTAGAATTATTAGAAGGAATTGTCTCAACTCCATCCAAGAAAGGGGAAAAAAAACTAGGAAAACAAGACTCAATATTAAACTGGGAATGATAAAAACAATCAAAATAAAAAAATAAAAATAAAAAACTTTACCATATGAATCTGACTAAAACAAAATAAATTTAGAGAATCATAAAGTTTTACAGAAAGGGCATTACTTATTACAACCATAGTGGTTGGCGAAGAAGGGAATTAAAAGTCCCTTCTGCTGATGTGCCCAAATTCACCAATCTGGCCTCGGGTATCTCCTTTGTCTTGTGTTCCTTGCGTGGGTATCTGGTGGCAGTGCCTATGTCTTGATCCATTCAATGAAATCCTTAATTGTATTGTACGAGGAACCTCCTTCTTTGACACTATTCAGGACTTTTGCCTTGAGTTCTAAAGCCATGGCTTTAAAATTTTCATCACCAAGCAATTGATTCACCTTGCTCTTAATCTCTTCTCTTGTGATGATCCCACTTTCGTTTTTGTTAAAATTCAATCCCACTTTCCAAATATCACAAATGTAGTTATCATTTAGGAATTGATCAGCAAAGTATGGTAAGCACAAGAAAGGAACCCCATTGCTTATGCCTTCCATTGTGGAATTCCAACCACAATGACTCAAGAAACAGGCAATGGAAGGGTGGCTAAGAACCTTTTGCTGCGGTGCCCAGCCCACAATTCGGCCTCGAATGGCTACCTTTTCTTGAAATCCTTTTGGGTATGCATCCCTTGCATTGTTAATTAAATCTGGCCTCACAACCCACACAAATGGCCTGTTGCAGAGTTCAAGTCCTAACGCTAACTCTTGAAATTGGATCTCGTCAAAAACTGCAATGCTGCCAAAAGAAACATAAATGACTGAGTCTGGTTGCTGTTGGTCCAGCCATTTCAAACAGTCTGAGTCTTCCGGCCAGAAGGATCCAGCTGATTCACCTAGCCTATTGCTTGCTAAAAGTGGTCCTATAGACAGAAGTTCTGGAACCATGGCAAATGCTGCAGGTTCTAGGTCATATGTTGAGTTACAAAACAGGAAATCAGCCCTTTTTATAGCTTTTACATTGTTAAGCAATTGATCAAAGGTGATTTTTTGTGTTTTTGAGTCGGTAACCATTGGCCAAGAAAAGATGTCACTATTTATTGCAGGCATATTTGGTGCCAACTGAATAATCTTTTTCTTCGTTGGAGTTCCTGAAGTGAATAGAAAACGGTGACAATGATAACAGAAACTGCAAGACCCATTTTTTAAAGTCCTAATATCACTAGTGTTTGTGCACCCAGGTTTCAATCTTGAAACAGAAATTTTGTTGATACAAATCAGAATAAGAATCAAATCAAACGAAAAGAAGAAGTCAGAAGGAAAAGAACGAGAAACACAGGTAAGGCACCGCCTGTATGTTATTCCATACAATAATTATATACGGTTCCTGAAGAAATAAATAAATAATGAAGAAGAAACTTACCGTCGTCGTTGAAGAGTCTATCCTCAATCAACTTTGGGATACTTAATGACAAGGCCAGTAATGCTGCTGATGCAGTCCAAACAACAGCCTGCCGCCCGATTTTCATCTTTTCTGCAACCTCAAACGCCCAACCCACGTTACCAATTATACAGTCTATCTTTTCTCCGCTTCTATTGATCTCTTCAATGAGGTCTTCCAGTTTTCCAGGCATAACCTCTGACATTTTTTCCATTAACTTTGAATTTCTGTTTCTACTTTCCCAAGGTTCTAGTCCATCTGGGATAGAAACCAGATGGATTTTCTCGCCAATATAATTCTTTCCTTCTAATGATTTCAAGACCTCCTTGTGATTATGATCAGAGTTGACAAATGTAACTCGTAAGCCATACTTAACTAAACATTGTGAAAACTCAAGGAAAGGAATTACATGGCCTTGTCCTGGAAAAGGTACTACCAAAACGTGTGGAGTAGTGCTCATTTTCTGTTAGGCTTTTGCTCAAAGATTCAGCTATTCTAAACTGATCCTAGTTTCTTAAATTCCGTTGCCTCGTACGGAACTGAAAAATGCTTGGTTTCTAGAACTCGGTGGGCGGATAATGCTCGTCTTAGAAATTAAAATTTTCTACCGTACTTGTTTTCTAATTATTGATTTGGTTTCCGTTGTGAGGTTTAAGCCATAAGTGCACTAGTTCGACAATAGGATTGGAATAATCAAAAAGCCTTAATAGGTGATTTTTTATTTAATTAGAATTACTGTTATTGTTTTGTCGGAAGTCAATAAAATTTGAGACGTTATTATGTTACTCTTGATAATTGTTTGAGACTATTTTTTTTCTCACTTATTTTCGTATCTTTGGTTTTATTAACTTAAGTTGTGTTCCAAGCAATTAAGTAACTATAGTAGAGTTACAAACCTCATCAAATTAGTGTATCAAACTCTGTTCCTAAGCAATTTGGTATCAGAACTACTATTTTTAAAGTCTACGCATCGCTAGAAGGATTCTGACAGCTCGCTACTCGCCAAAAATTTCTTCTCTCTCTACCAAAATTGTCATGCAAGGCCATGTGCCTTCTACTTGTCCTAAGCGCCATCACGCACCAGTCATCTTCAACCTTCAACTGAGTTGACCCAACCCTCTCACCAAATGGCCTTTATCAACCCGACTCTCGATTCGAATATCATTCCACCTGACCCAATTTATAACCCCTTCTACTTGACCGTCATTCTATTCGACCTACACTCTTAACCCATCTAACCTGATAATCATTCTACTTTACTCGGCTCTTAATCTTTTGATATTTTGATTACCGCATTGTCAGACCTTCAACCTTTTTAAATTTTATAAATTGAACTCATATTTTTTTAAATTTTATAAATTGATCCCTAATCTTCTCATACCTATCGAAAAACACTTTTATTGCCCAAATTCAACATCCTGAATCCAAATTGGCCTTCAAATCACTAAATTCCAAACTTTACTACTAGTTTAAACCAAGCTAACAATATACCATCCAAACATCAAATTACTCCTCGACAACAAACAATATGAGATATTGAGATAGAGAAACTCCATCAATAGATCCAAAAGCTACAAGAAAAACTTAAAAGTTTATAAGAGTAAGCAAGTTTAACACCCACAAAAAAATTTTCATGAGTTACTGAAAAATACGGAAGGCGAATATCCCTTCCATTATACGAGGGACAGCAAAAGCTCCTTTTCAATTGAAGTAGTTCATCAACAAAGTTACCAACAAAGGTCACTAAAAAATCCACCAACTTGGGCATTACAGTTGATATTCTAGACTTTAAAGGTCATCTTCAGCCTAATGAGTTCATTAATTGGTTGCACATAATAGAACGTGTGTTCGAGCTAAAAGAGATTACCGATAACAAATGAGGGAAGGTCGTTGCCATCAAACTTAAGAAGTATGCATCTATTTGATGAAAAAATCTCAAACACAGCCAAGAAAGAGAAGATCAAAGCAAGATTCACAGTAGAAGAAAATGCATTGAGGCTTACACATAAGTTTTTACCAGAGTGTTATTACCAAGATAATTTCATCAAATTTCATAGTTTCCAACAAAAGTCCATGACCATAAAAGAATACACTTTGGAGTTTGAACAATTAATGATGAAATATAATGTTCTAGAAAAGGAAGAGTAAATCATAGGCTGCTACCTTGGAGGTTTGAATTACGAGATTGCTAAAGTCATCTAATTTTGATAATATTAGACCTTAGACTTTGCCATTTGATTAGCACTAAGAGTTAAAAAACAAGTTTCTAACATGACTGCCATTACTTCTTTAAAACCAATTTTAGAGCCAACAAAGGAACCCAAACCTCGAAGCATTTATTATTGCTAAGACCCCCATTAAAGTTGTCAAAGAAGCTAGTTCACGCCACAAAATCCAGTCTAACACTCAAAAGTGTCTTAAATATCAAGGTTTTAGCCATATGGTACTGACTATACGAA
>JAWDEX010000022.1:1971562-1983914 GCA_035221805.1 Trichilia hirta
TGCCTTGCAGATTGTTACCTTTTATAAGTGTTTCAATTATTGCATGCTTGTCATGTGTAGAGATCAAAAGATTGCATACTTGCTATATGGTGGATTAATGGGTGTGTCAATCAAAGTGTTGACATATGTCCTTTGCATTCTCTTAATAGTTAACATATGCCTATATGACTTATCATATATCTTTTGGTCAAGGAAACCTTTGGACAGGATGAGAAAAGGATGATCACAAGGTCATAAGGATGATTACAAGGTTATAAGGATGACCACGGGATCAAGAGTAGAGCAAGTAAATTTGCCATTGGACAGGATGAGAAAAGGATGATCACGAGGTACATGAGGATAACCACGAGGTCATAAGGATAACCATGAAATCAGGAGTAGAAAAAATGATGACTACATGATCATGATGAGAGAAAAGTATTAAAATGATAACCATAGTGTCATGAGAATGACTATGAGATCGAGAGTAAAAAAATTACCTCAATATTTATTCTCAATATAAGTTGCCCAATTTTCAATAAAAGTTTATTTTTGCTAAAAACTAAATTTTGTCCTAATCTCACAGTCCAGCTTTGTTTAAGTGTCAATGAGCTTTTTATTAGCTTTCAGCCTTATGGGATAGTTTTTTATCTAGGTTTTTATGTACCTTTGTGTGACTTGAGCCATCCAAATTTGAACATACCATTTTGGGACCATTCCTTTAGGCCTTACCTTCATCAAATTGCACGTAGTCTTATATAGTCAAAGCTCATGGTCTTTTGTAAGGTTGAATGAAGAGTGTTTCAACAACAAGATTAGCTTAAACAAACTCTGTGGGTATGGCATTTTGTCTAATTTCTCACAAAAGTTGCCAAATGTTGATTCACAAAATTTCAGCTGAAAACTCCAAGTACCATACAGATGATCCTCGATGGTAGTTTGGTGATATAACCTGAAAATGCAGAAAAGAAAAACAATCTATAGAAAAAAAAAAATTGCCTTGAAAAACCTCCAACAATCAAGTCAGTTACAGTTATTTTATAAAAGTAAAATGACAGTAAAATAGAATATTAAAATTAAGATTTGAAAATTAAGAGGGAATGAGAGTCCGAGAGATCTCTCTCTTTTGCCTTGTAAATTGTCACCGTTTATAAGTGTTTCAATTTTTGTATGCTTTCCATGTGTACAGACCAAAAGATTGCATGCTTGCCATATAGTGGATTAATGAGAGTGTTAATCCAAGTGTTGATACATATCTTTTGTATGTACTTGAGAGTTGACACATACCCTAATAATTCATCATATATCTTCTAGTTGAGTAAATTTATCTTTGGATAAGATCAAAAAAGAATAATTACAGGGTTATAAGAATGATCATAGGGTCATAAGAATGATTACAAGGTCACGAGGATGACCACGAGATCACGAGTACAGCAAATAAATTCATCTTGAAACAGAATGAGAAAAAGAAGGCTACAGGATTAGGAGTAGAGAAAAAAATGACCACAAAATTATGATGAGAGAAAAGGATTAAGACAATGACCACAAAATCAGGAGTAAAAAAATAACCTCAATATTTATCCCTAACACTTGGAACCGGCCACTGGGTTTGGTAAAAATTAGTTATACTTCCAAATACAGCACAAACGACTAATTGTGATGGATGTTGATCTAGCTATTTAAACAAGTCAAGTCTTCTGGAAAGAAGTTTCCAGCTGAGTCACCGAACTAGTTGTGTGCAAAAAAGGGGCCTATTGGCCGCATCTTTGGGTACATTTCAACTGCTGCAGGCTCCAGACCATAAGTCGAATTGCAAAGAACCCAGTCTGATAAATTCATTGATCTATTATCTCTGTTTCCAAAAACCATTTTCTGGGCTTCCTTGTAATCTTGGACACAATCAAAGTGTGCTGTGCTCATGACAGGCATGTCAGGTGACAACGGAAACGAATGTTTCTTTGTTGGGTTTCCAGCCAAGAAAATCCAATCCAGATTAAACATGGAACAGTTGGAATTAACATGTATAGTCTCGATCCCTGCGTTATTTCATCTGCATATGCTTTAAATATATATATATTTTTCCTTGCAAGGAATGCGTTTTACAGTGTTGCAGTTGGAATTAGCATGTATAGTCTCGATCCCTGCATATGCTTTAAATATCAATATTTTTCATCATCAATAATTCTGTCGTCAATCAACTTTGGGATGCTAGATCTTAAAGAAAACCTTGTAGCTGCTCCGGCACAGAAGACGCCTCCCCTAATTCCCTTTTCTGCTGTAATTTGCATGACCCATCCAAGCGTATATCCGCCAAAACACGAGTGATTTTTTCACTGTCTCTTGCATTGATTTGTTCAATGAGCTCCTCAAGTTTTCTTGGCACAGACAGAAAGAACGGTTCGACAATCTTCTCCAGTTGACTGCTACTCTCTGGAGTTTGTTCCAATGGAACTGAAACAGGATGAATTCGATTTTCATTGTCATCCTTCATTGTCAATGCGTACATAAATCACTTGTGATTATCTTCAGTATTTGCAAATGTAATTTTGATGCCATTTTTTACTAAGCATTGTGAGAGCTCCTTCAAAGCAAACACATGGCCTTGTGTTGGATAAGGTACAACCAAAACATTGGATTTCCCATCTTATGCTTTCTTTGGCTACACAAATTCTTTGCCTTAGAGTATATATTGTCACTTTTTTGGGCAGATTAGATGCAGGATTCAAAGGAATTAAATGACCCTGTGCAGGATAAGTAATAACCAAAACATGTGGATTTCCCATTTGGTTTCCTCCTGTTTTCTATACAGATTGCATTTCTTTGTTACTCTTTCTTTTATAGTGAGAATAAGGGCGGGGAAAAGCAAATTTTTGAAGTCATCATCACATTTTCCTTATATTCTTGGAATCATTAAAATATTGAGTCTATTGTCAATTGTCAATTTTCTTTTGTTCTTAATTTTGGTGCTTCTACTTTGTTAATTTATTGGATTTTCTCAGTGATGGTGTTTTCCTTTAATTTGCTTTCAGATATTTATCAATATTTTTCTCCTGTTTTGCTGCTTCAACTTCAAATTTTTTCTCGAGATGTTGGATTTGGCTTCTCAAGATTTGGCTTCTCAAGATTTGAAATATAATAGGTTGTTTCTTTTTTATTCACTAGCAGCAGAATTTGATTATGTAATGGTTTTAGTTGCAGATACATAGTTTAGAATGCCTTGAAACTTCAGAAATTTTTTTCAGGAAACATTTCGGTTCATTAGAGAGGAGAGGAACGGCATACGATTTTGGAACATCTGAGTTTTCATGAAAACTGCAGATACTAATGTGTGATTTTAGCTCTATCTCAGACCTGAAATTAAAATTTTCTATAGTTAATAAATTGTTTCAGAAAGGCTTCCTCTATCACTGAAAGACGAATAGTATTTTGACAGTTTTGATTACCTTGCTTGCACATGCAAAACTTTGTATACATACCTTCTGTGTGCCTACACATCACGAAGATTACATAATAATATTGAAAGGCTCACAAAAGATTTAAAATTCTTAGTTTTCGATAAAGACAAGGTATATGATGGTGGCGGTGTATTTTTAATCAAAATTTCCTAATCATTGCTGCATTTCCGACTGCCCAAGAAAAGTAAATGAATGAAAGGCATAACTGGTTGACGTTTATGTAATGAAAGCACCATTCCAACAACTCAGTTCTTAATTGATATTAGAATGTTCGTTATGTAGCATCCCAAGCTTAGGCATCTGCTCTATAATATTCTGAAAATCCCTCTCAGACGCTAAGTTTCCCTGTAAAACCCTCCATTAATCACGCAATTCGGGCCTCCCGCAATTATTATTCCGTTTTCTTTATAAGAATCTTGTAATAAGATTAAGCATCACAAATATGAAAACTAGAGCACCAAGATTAACTAAAATTTTTGAACTCTTAAAGAAGTTCAGTTTTGGATTGTTATTTATTTTATATGACATTTTATTTAAACAAAATCAACTATGAAAAATACATGGAGGACTTATTTCTTTAACCAGTCAATGAAATCCTTAAAATTCTTGTAAGAGCCACCACCTTCTTTGATGTTACTCAAGACCATTTTCTTGAGATTTGAAGCCCTTTCTTTGTATATTTCTTTACCCAGAAGTTGCTCTACCTTACTCTTAATCTCTTCCTGTCGAATGATCCCTCTTTCATCTCGAGTCAATCTCAATCCAACCCTCCAAATATCACAAATGTAACTCTGGTTGAGGAACTGGTCAGCAAAGTAAGGCCAGCACAAGAAAGGAACCCCATTGCTGACACCTTCCATGGTGGAGTTCCATCCACAATGGCTCAAGAAGCAAGCAATGGATGGATGCTGCAGAACCTTCTGTTGAGGTGCCCAATTGACCATTTTGCCTCGATCAGCAACTACATGTTGAAATCCTTTTGGGAAAATATCAATCATTTTATCAGTAACATCACCACGCACAACCCAGAGAAACTGTCTCCCGGAGAGTTCAAGTCCTTTGGCCAATTCTTGAAACTGTGTTGGATCAAAGACTGTGAAACTGCCAAATGAAACGTATATGACGGATTTTGTTGGCTGCTGATCAAGCCAATTTAAACATGTTGAGTCTTCAAGCCAGAAATTTCCTGCTGACTCTCCAAGCGGTGTACTCGCCAGAAGTGGGCCTATCGGTAGAATCTCTGGCGCCAAGGCAAGCGCTGCAGGCTCAAGATCATAAGTTGAGTTGCAAAGCAGCCAGTCTGTCAATTTCAGAGATTTATTGTTGTTCACCATGAGTTCAAAAATATTCTTCTGTGCATTCTTATTTCCGAGACAGGCCCATACAAAGTTTTCCGTGTTCATGGCTGGCATGGTCGGTGACAACTTAATTATCTGCCTTTCTGTGGGAGTTCCTGAAAAGAAAATTAGACATCAAATAAATGAATGTGCACTTTACCATGTAAATTAACTCAGTATAGAAGGTACTAACCATCATCATCAACAATCCCATCATCAATCAGCTTTGGGATGCTTAAACTCAGGACCAAAAGTGCAGCTGCAGCGGGACAGAAAGCAGCTCTCTTGATTCCCTTCTTCTCTGCGATCTCTAATGCCCATCCAATACTCTGATCAGCAAGCACACAGCTGATCTTATCATTTCAAATCTGTTAATCTCTTCAACGAGCTTTTCCATATTCCTTGGCATAACTCGCAATATAGCTTCAGATATTTTCCCAGGCTTATTCCTATCCTCCAATGATTCTAACCCATCTGGAATAGAAACGGGATGAATCCCACGATCTGCAACGTCCTCCTTTTCTATCAATGCATTCTTCACAAGCTTATGATTATACACTGTGTTCACAAACGTAACCCTGAAGCCATGTTTTACCAAGCAATGTGAAAACTCCATTAAAGGAACAACATGGCCTTGAGCAGGATATGGTATTACCAGAACATGTGGATTAGCCATTCTTTGTTTTTCTTCTGCTATAAAATTTCTTCTTCAATTGATGAGATTTTTTTCTGAAGATTGAGCCAAAACTTCATACATTGTCTTATTTTTATCTCATGGTGATTGGAATCTACTCTCCTTCGTTTCATTCTTCGTCCCGAACTCCATTGCTGTCTGACTGCTATGATATCATGATGGGTCCATTCTGGTATTGGAGTTGCTACATCTTGGTTCCTAATATTCCCCATTTCTGTGAAAATATTGTTAAAAAAGTTCAAATTACAAAAAAAATTTTGCAGTAACACGTAATGAAACGATTCAAAGAATTACAAAACTTGGAAAATTCCCAAAACTCTGTCATTTTACACTTCATCTGTAGCAGAGATTTCACTTAAATGCAGGGTAATCTATCTACACTATTGTTTCTACGAACGCTGACGATGTCCCATCGAGGACGAGTTTACACATCCTTGACGAGAAATATTCATTCTTTCTGAAGTTTTCATCTCAATTCACGATTTCCCAGCATGCAATTTACTACGCGAATTAGAGTTTTAACGACTACGACTTTCCAGTCGTTTCACGGCGAAGTTATTATCAATCGGGGAGTTGGGTCTCCTTAGCAGATACATGTTCTTAGGTGGTGGATTTTCACAAGTTGGGCTGAGCCTATCATTTCTCCCTTTGATGGGTCCATGTTGTCTTATGTCCTTGAGCCCATCTTTTTGAAACGTCGGGGTCCATCCAATAAATCTTAAAAATTCTAATCGATATATTAAATGCAAATAACATTTATTTTTGTTAATTTTAATATCCGAGAATATATTTTTAATAATTATTTAAAAAATTCTACTGAATAAGTGTTTATACGTTTACTTGCAAGAAATTTTGTGTACAAGAGAGTTTCTTATATTTAAAAAGCATTATTAAATGTTTTGTTTATTTTTAGATTTGTAAATGGAAACAAATTTGACGATTGTATTTCTTTTTATGTTAGTACAAAGAAAATATTGATTTATTTTCTAAAACTTGTATCAAAAGTTTACCAACAATTTCTGTTCTGGGAATTTCATTAAACAAAAAACCTGAAAAACCCCGAAGAATTCCAATGCTAATTAACCTGAGTAAATCCTAATCAACTAGGAATTGTTTGACAGTAGCTGCTAAAATTCTTTGCTCCTCAGCACAATCTCAAACAGTGCAGAGTTTCTTAATGTCCTCTTCCTTAGCATACCAACTGGGTATCAACCTTGCAGCATGTGGGTAAAGATCTTTGTAAGATTTCTTGACTGTCGTTTCTGCAAATTCTGCGGCCATTAAAATATCTTTAGGAGACTTCTTGTTATCAGAAAGTTGAGTAACCATGCGAATAATCGCTCCAAGAACAGATTTAGGGCTCCCCCTAATATCGAACTCCTCGGATTTGTTACAGCTTCTTGGACAGGCACCATATCACGATTCTCCATACCGAGACTGCTGCAAAATCTTCTCACAAATTCCTCAGTTTTCACTGAACCCCTGGAATTTCGAATTCTCTTTATCAACTCTACTGCTTTGTTAATCTCCTTCCCTTTGGCCCCATTTGCAACAGTGGAAAACTCTTTCAGCGTTCAAGAAAGCTTGCTTTCTCTGCAAGCAACAAACAAGCAAGCAGCAAAGACTGCATCCAGCTTTCTTCCCCTATAAAATTTGTGCTCCTCAACATTGTTGTATATCTCGTTAGCCCCATTCTTGATCTTGGTAACGATACCAAGTCTATCAGCCAATAAAGCAATGGTTTCAAAACCTCGGATCAAAACTTTATCTGGGTTATTCAACTTCTGGTTAAGCACTACAGAATCACTATTCTAGGACATAGAAATTATGGTTTCAAGATTTCCATGAGTTAGAAAAGGATTCTCCACTCTTCCAACTCGGTTCGGATCTTTGTCATTGTTTTCATCAGAAAAATTTCTCCTCTCAGTAGATCCATTGATGCACCGACTTCCTAAAACTAATGCGCACTAGCTGCGGATTGTGTCACCTGCCTGGTGATCTACCTGTCTTTCTTGCAACCAGGGCAATAAACCAACTTCATTAATGATGAATTCTGGTACTGGTAAACAAAAGGTAACGATTTCCAAGATGGGTTTTTCTTGTTTTTCTCTGCGGTTCAAGATTTCCGTCTCGTAATGAATGATTTGCTTAATGGGAGGGCTATATTCATAGGGAACAGAGACCGAACCCTTGTTCAGAAGAACACGGAAATATCAGGATTCAGGATTATAGAAATTGAATATTTTTGTGCACGTGTCAAGCATTTATTTGAGATGGGCATAATTCATATCAAACTAGGTAATCTGTTTCTCATGTTCTGCTCTAATAAGGAGAGTTTATTTTTATTTTATTTTCACTTTCGGATATGTTATAAAGTGAAAAAAATTAAAATTATATTTTTATTAGCAAAAATATAAACCTTTTAAATAAACGCAAATGGGTAGTAATTTTAATGATATAAAATAATGGAAATACGAATTGGTTTTCTCAGAGAAGGAACGCTCTATGGTTTATTCCTAATGAACAAGTTTGGCCAACTTAGGACCACATAACAAGAAGGAACACGACCAAATAATTAAACATACATTCATTCAAAAATAGAAAAATCCGAAAATACAGTATACTATCAAAATCAAAGCCCACGATCCATGGGATTGATTTTCAGGATTCGTTGGGTCCCAATTGGAAACAAAGGATACCACCCCAAGTGGCAATAATGGAGGAATTATGACAGAAAGAAGTGTGTTTTTGTTTTGAGATTTTTGTTGCATAATTACATGGGAATGTTTGGTCTGTAGATGTTTGAAAAACAAAACATCCCCACAGAGTGTTGTCAGCAAGGTTGGGTTTCCACCAATAGAAGATCCTCGTTATACAAGATCCCGTTTATACAAAAAAACCAACCCCACTAAACCACAGCTCATTTAATTTTCTTTTTAATATATAAAGAAATTGACTGATTCTTGTTTCTGTTGTTATTTATAAATTATTACTTTTGAGTCAGCTTCTTCTGATCCCAGGACGAATTTTCAGCTTTCTATGTTTTCTCACATCACTTTCCCAATCATAATAATGAATCGAGATGCAATACTGACACTGACAGTGTGGGCACAGATTTGTTATTAAGAGGATTAGGACAGCAATACTGACGTGTCTGTCTGCTGCTTTCGGTCTTTTTCTGAAAATGGGAATTAGATTTGATTTTTTAAGACCCTCAATCAAGTACTTCGAATCCTTCCAATCACGAAAGCTTCGCTTTTGTTTGGTTGTCATAAAAGTTTTTGTCTTATCATTTACTCTTCGTCGCGTGTTGATTAATTAATAAGTATATATCTATTTTAGGACATCGGAGGGACGACAGAATCAATGTCTGTAGTCAGAAACTCGTACTTTTTCGGAGATAATAAAGTTGTCATTCAAGCTTCCATATCCATTTCAGAGTAGATCTTTCGGTTTCTCCAATAACATGCAAGTCAAAATAACAATACCAACATATACACGTGACAAGGAAAATAATTATTCTTTAATGAAATGCTCCCGAGTCATAGAAACACTTATCAGATTAGTACTTATTCCTGCAAGTGGAAGCTAAGCTCCTGTTAGACATCAGATATTATAAGATTCCAGATTAGACAGACTTTCAATATTTTTTCAGTGGCCTGGGTAGTTGCACGCCAGCCAGGAGCCAAATTCTTTAGTTCTTCCAGTTTATAACAGATCAACCTGGAAAGGAGTAAACAGAGAAAAACAGAAAAGGGGGGAAAATGGAAAAGAAGATTCCTCGAAAGCAAAAGGTACATGAAAATAGCCATTCATTACTTGTGCTAAATTTGACTAATTTTAGTAACAACTTACAGCAGCTAAAGACACATCCAAGCTAAAGACCATCTTCCTTTCTTTCTTTTCCAAAAGATAATTCAAAAACACCTATTCTCCTTGGAATTCATGCAATATACAAGAAAAAATATATACTATCCCAAAAATGACCATAATTGGCGCCAATCAAAAAGATTGAATGCCTCAGTTAAATTGGTTGACCTGTCCGGGTTCCATCTTGCATTCCTGTACTTTCTTCTATTGCCAGTTTATATAAGTTAGCGCAGAAAGGTCACGGATATGCAATGCTGAATACAAGTCAAAAGAGGATTCAGTTGGAGGGGCAATCAAGCAATTCATAATCACAACGAAATACACTGTAAACCCTCGGGAAGTTTCCTGGGCAATGGAAGTGCTGCAACATATCTCTGGGGAGATGGTTTAGATGTACCAGAAGATGAGTTGTCAGAGGTATCGGCTTGTCCTCGGACATGGAACTTTGCAAAACGGTTGATAACAGCAAACCTTTCCAACTCCTGACATTCCACTCTTACATCTACAATTGATGCAGCTTTGTCCACTCTGCATCACCATTTGGAATATAAAGAATATAATGGAAATACCTGATAAATATATGGAATAACTGCATCTTTATCAAAATTGCAAAGGTAGAATGTAAGTGTTTGTAACATCTCAAGTTGGAATCTGTAAGGCCAAATTTTATTTTTCATGCCATAAGCTATCTTGATATTTATTTTTCTTGCTAGTCTATCTTCTGCACAAGTATAGAAATATTTCATCATTCAATAGCTTTTGCCTACTCTATGAGCCAGTTTTTATTCAATTTGATGCAAAGTATACTGCTAAAAGCTTCGGCTAACATGTAGTCGCGATTCTGGCCATCAAAACTATATAAGACAGTTGTCAAAGTGTCATCATTATTTAGTGGAAGTCAAAGCTTGTTTCATACCTTTGAAAGTCATTTTCAAGCTTCTGTGCTCTAGCAGAAAACATTTCAATAACTTCTGAAAGTTGCTGGTCACCACTTCGCTCAATAATTTTGAGCTTCTCAGAAGTCCTGAACAAAATTTTAGAGATTAATTTCCAGAAGACCACCAACTGAAGCTTTGCCATATTCTCAAGTAAACTCGTGTTCATAAAAAATTAGCTCAAAAACTTGCAAGAAAACACTGTCTAATTTATACATATTCATTCTATAATATGAATCAATTGTCATAAGATAAATAGCTTCTGGAAAGACACACACCTGTTACTGTTGTCAAAAGTCACAAGCAAATCATTTCCGGCACAACAGGTATCACTACATGCATCCCCAAGAGCTAATCTCGAAATGAAGTATACCACACTATCATAGTGTGAAATCGCATTGGCTGAGAGAATGGATTTTGGAGCAGGGCAAAGTAATTGCTGCATAAGCTGGGTTGTCAAGACAAGCCTTCTCTTCGTTCGAAGCAATGGCTGCAAATCTTCAGCCATCTCAACCTCATCCTCCACCTGCCAGTAGAAAAGACAAATTAATCTGTAAATATCTAGAACAATGTACAGAAGAATAAATTTGCAGGTAAGGCAGATTTTACTAGGAGCACACCTTCTCAACCAGCCGATTTGTGGCTTGCGCCCAGTCTTCTTCTGCCATGCTGTATGAACAAATATATTTCAACCATTAGTTGGCTAAACACAAGAAACCAGTAATTGAATGACTGATGACAGAAAACAATAAATCCAATGGAAAAACAGGTGTAAACATGGTTTAGCATTTTATTTTGCTATCATGAGTTTATGAAAAAAAAAAAAATAATAAGTTTAGTGTCAAGGTTAGTTACAAAGGAGATAGGTATAATTTGGAGTTTCGATGTTGTTTCAACTTAGAATTTAGCCATTTGAATATCTGAAATTTCTTACACATTTATCCACATCAAGTAGCCAGAAAATATAAAAGGAAACTATGGTAAATCAAGAACAAATAAAAACTAAATGGTAATACAATTCAAATTAAATTGATATACCTAATATTTTGAAGTCTCTGGGAGCCTTTTGTCATTTCTCTATGCCATGGAAGAGACTCAGGTGTCTCATGCTTGCGTTTCTTTGGTCCTGTAATAGACATCGTTTGATTGGTGAAGTCTGAAGCCAAAACATAAGGTGCCGAGATGCCTTCAGGTCCTACCAATGTTGCAACTGCACTAGGCATAACATTACCACCTTGACTAGCATCAGTAGCATCTACACCTTCCAAAGAGGCAGGAATGCGCAAATTCTGAGAAGGTTTCCCAAGAGAGAATTGTCCAGTGGCAACTTTTGCAAGTCTGGCAGCAAGCGTAGGTACCATCTGACCGTTTTTCAAAGTTCCAAATGGTTTCAACCATGAGGGTGCCATATGTGGATTAACCTGGCCTTGCTCCATGAGATTAGGTACTAAATTATTGCTTCCAGATTGATTCTGATAATTACTTTGACCAAACTTTACAATCTCATTAGAAGATTGATCTTGGAGAGATGGTTGTGGCAAAGCTTTTACACATTGATCATCTACTGTTTCTGTCAAGAAGCTCATCGTTTTCATTTCCCTGGATGGAAATGAATCATGCAATACTCCAGAACTGCCCTTACTTGGATCAGCCTCCACATTTTTCATTTCCCGAACTTGGTCTAGTAGGGAGTAGTTTTGATGGAGATTGGGGGATGAGTCCAGTGAATGGCCAACAGAAGCCAAATTTCGACCAGTAGCAGCATGGGCACGGTTATCGTCATTCTTCACTCTGTTGACATCCCGCTGGAGAGAGTAAGCTGTCAACGAGCTAGAGGGAAGAGCATTTGCGCTTGAATTACTCTTTGAAGAAGCGTTTAGCCCATGTGATAAACCAGCTGTCTGTGAAGCATCAAGTATCTCAGATGATATCTGCTGATGGAAGCCAGAACCAAATTCAGTTGATCCGTGTCCTTTAAGGGCGTTAATTGTACTATAATTTGATGGATCCATTGAGGAAGGGAAGTTTGCAGAAGCCTTGAGAAGTTCTGGGACAGAAGGTTGTCTCTGGATGGGTACATTT
>JAWDEX010000022.1:1984014-1997004 GCA_035221805.1 Trichilia hirta
CAAAGTGATAGAAAATAACAAATCATATAGCTAGAAACAAGTTCAAATTTGCAAAATATCCATGAACTTGACACGTGAATGGTAGATTTAGGGGAGATAAATTGGTCCACTGTTTCGCGTTAGGCTTCTTCGATAGGATCCCTTATGCTATCCGTCGTGGCTGTCGACTTGCGATCGCTTCCTACGGGAACCGCTGATATCCTGGGTTATCACGCCGTGGCTGTACGCTACGCCGCGAGGGTAGCGAAGTAGGCATAACAATTACCATTGTCTTAAAACACATTGGTCGTACTTCAACATTTCGAAATGTTTTGTTTTGTTTCTTCGACCGATAATCACTTGCAGTCGCATAATCCCAGTTAATCAAAATGAATGAATTTAAAGCAAATAAGAAAACTAATAACCCAAAATTGATCATCAATCGTGAATTGAAATTGAGACTTCCTTTAAAATACAGAATTGGATGATCTTTAGTAAACAATAACAAGCAATTAATTGGTCTCCAATATTTTTAGAGGGAAACAATGATTACAGTGGTGGCGGAGGCACCTCTTCCAACAAATTTGGTACCTTTTTCCATGCTTTTATCATCTAATTTGCAACCGTTGTAAGTGCCTTCACCTACAAAACGAAACCCAAAAACAAAATCAATTTTTGATATAAAGAAAATCAAATAATCTATCCAATTTAAGAAAAATAAATTCAAACCTTATCAAATACAAAGTACCAGTGTTTTGCGACCCAAGTTTGCGCCATTTAATCCTAATTCCCAAAATTGCAACCGATGAAGCTTCTTGAATTCAGAAAATTTTAAGCAATCTCCACTAAGTTTTTTAAATTTTCGTTTACTTGTGTCAAGAAAATTTTCAGGATGGATGGAGATGGAAGAAAGAGAGACAAACGGATATACACAGACAGAGCACGTGGAGGGAAAAAAATAATAATTTATTGTATAATTATTTTATTTTTTATATTATATTTAGTAAACTTAAACATTCCTTGCCAACTAGCTTATCTAGGAGCAAGAAAGGAGCGGTAAACGGACTGTCGTCCATTACTGAAAAAAATCTCTTTTTCATAGCAAAATATAAATAACACAAGATTACTTAATTGTCTATACTAAGTAATTATAAAGAGTAAATAGGATAAAAATCTTTGAGTGTGATAACTCAGTTGGCAAAAAATGATCAGAGAAGCAAGAGGCACAATATATTGAATGTAAAAAGAGTCGTATTATTACATGCACGAGAATGTAAATGATTTTGAGTGATAATTTGTTACATTTTTTAGTATCAAATAATGTTAAGTTGGATGCGGATGGTTATAAGAACTTTGTCTTGCCGTACAAACTGATCAGCCAAATAAACCAAGATGGTATAAAAAAGGCTGACCTCAAACGGTAGTATTCAAGATACTGACAGACATACTGCCACGCATAATTTGAGGCCCATAGCACACGACTTCTTCTATTATATCTCAATATTTTACTAAAAACTTATTAATACAGTAGGCCATGGCATTTTAAAATATATATATATATATATTCACGCAAACACTGATTTGTTCATTTAATATACAGTACTGACTGTATTCTGACATTATTCACAAAATTATAGTTTGATTTTATAATATATTCAACCATTATATGCAAACTATATTACTATGCTTGTTAGTTGTTATTCAATTTGTATGAATTAAATAATTATTCTATACTAAGAATTACAGTATGAATGAAATAGTTGTATCAAACAAAAACATGTATACAGTATAAATGTTCATACAATGAATCAAATACAATTAAACATTAAACCATACCTTGAATAATACTTAATAGCAGGATATAATCCAATTTACACTCAGATATCAATATTAAAATTGAATGAAATTAATAAAAAAATAATTAATCTCTGCACTTTATTGCAAATAGATCATTTCATAAATTAAATTATTGTTATTAGATCATTAGATCAATGGCAAATTCGCTATTAGATCATTGAATCGAAGACAAATGACAAATGGACATACCTCTTTAATCACAACGCCAACATCCCTCTTTTCATTGGTTCTTTTTACTCTATTTTTTTTTTTTTTATCGGAGAAGAAAAACACTCTCTCATACATAAAATGGTACCCCAGTGCTTTTTCAAATTAAAAGATCATCGAAAGAAACCAATCCATCACGTTAAGAACGAAATATTTTAAATCGGGTAGTTAAATCTAACTCGCTCACTGATCATCCTCAGTGATGTGGATGGATCGGGTTGACTAAGCTCGTCATGGACGATTCTATTGGGCCACTGTCCCAGTCCAATATAAAAATAATAGGTTGCTTCTCTTGAATTCATTACCAGCATAGTCTTGATTATCTGATCGTTATTGTTGCAGACACATAATTTAGAATTTAGAATGCTTTGAAACTTCAGAAATTTTTTCAGGAAGCATTTCGATGGAGAGGAGATGAATAGAATATGATTTGAGACCATTTGACATTTCATGAAAACTGCAGATTCTAATGTGTGATTTTATTTCTATCGCAGACCTGAAATTAAAACTTTCTGAAGTAACAGTTAATATATTGTTTCAGAATGGCTACTTCTATCACTGGAAGCTGAATAACATTTCTACAAGGTTTTGATAACCTCGCTTGTACGTGAAAAATATACATTCCACTATGTACCCACATATCACGAAAATTACATAATAATATTGAAAGGCTCACATGTACTTTAAAATTTTAAGTTTCGACAAGGACCAAGTATATTATAGTGGCCGGGTAATTTTAATCAAAATTTCCAAATCATTGCTACGTTCCTGACTGTCCGAGAAAATTAAATAAATGAAAGGCATAACAAATTGATGTGTATGTACTGAAAGCCACATTCTAACAGCTCAGTCCTTAAAATTCTAGATTATTTTCACCATTTTTATATGGATGACTCGTATAATTGATATTCGAAAATATTCATCTTGTAGCTTTTCAAACTTAGGCATCTACTCCACAATATTCTGAAAATCCGTTTCAGGCATTAACTTACTCTGTAATTGAAATTACAATGTGGGCCTCCCTGGAGATTATTATTCCATTTTTTTTTCTTTGTATAAGAACCTTATAATAAGATTAAGCATCATAAATATGAAAACTAGAGCACCCAGATTAACTAGAACTTTGGAACGCTTAAAGAAGTTACGTTCGGGCATAAAAACAAATTCAAATATGAAAAATACATGGAGTATTTATTTATTTAACCCGTCAATGAAATCCTAAAAATTCTTGTCAGAGCAGCCACCTTCTTTGATGTTATTCAAGGCCTTTTCTTGAGATTTGAAGCCCATTCTTTATAGTCTTCTTGATCCAGCAGTTGCTCCGCCTTACTCTTTTCTCTCTTCCTGGCGAATGATCCCTCTGTCATCTGAGTAAATCCCAAGCCAAACCTCCAAATATCACAAATGTATCTCTGATTGAGGAACTGGTCAGCAAAGTAAGGCCAGCACATGAAAGGAACCCATTGCTTACACCTTCCAAGGTGGAGTTCCATCAGCAATGGCTCAGGAAGCAAGCAATGGATGGACGCTGTAGAACCTTTTGTTGAGTTGCCCGTTTGATCATTTTGCTGCGGTCAGCAGCTATGGCTTGAAGGCCTTTGGGGAAAATATCAGTCATTTTATCTGTAACATCATGGCGCACAACCTAGAGAATCCGTCTACCAGAGAGTTCAAGCCCCATAGCCAATTCTTGGAACTGTGTTAGATCAAAAACAGTGAAACTGCCAAATGCAACATATATGATTGATTTTGTTGGTTGCTGATCAAGCCAATTTCAATATGTTGAATCTTCAAGCCAGAAATTTCCCATTGACTCTCCAAATCGTGTACTCACCAAAAGTGGTCCTATGGGTAGAATCTCCGGAGCCGAGGCAAATGCTGTAGGCTCAAGAGTCAAGATCATAAGTTGAGTTACAAAGCAGCTAGTCTGCCAATTTCAGAGATTTATTGTTTTTCACCAGAAGTTCAAAAATATTCTTCTATGCATTCTTATTTCCGAGACAGGCCCGTACAAAGTTTTCTGTGATCGTGGGTGGCATGGTTGGTGACAACTTAATTATCTGCCCTTTTGTGGGAGTTCCTGAAAAGAAATTTTCAAATGAAATTAAATGAATGTTTACTTTAACATGCAAATTTAACTCAGTATGGAAGGTACTAACAATCGTCATCAATAATTCCATCCAGCTTTGGGATACTTAAACTCAAGACCAAATGTGCAGCTGCAGCAGGACAGTAAACAGTTCTCTTGATTCCCTTCTCTACAATCTCTAATGTCCATCCAATACTCTAATCAGCAAGCACACAGCTGATCTTATGATTTTCCAAGATTAATCTCTTCAATGAGCTTTTCCACTTTCCTTTGCATAACCCACAATATAGCTTCAGATCTTTTCCCAGGCTTATTCCTATCCTCCAATGATTCTCACCCATCTGGAATAGAAACAAGATGAATTCCGTGATCTGATACATCCTCCTTTTCTAACAATGCCTTCTCCATAAGCTTCCAGCATTGTAAAATCTCCATTAGAGGAACTAGATGGCCATGAGCAGGATATGGTACTACCAGAACATGTGGATTGGCCATACTCTGTCTTTCTTCTGCTATACAATATCTTCTTCAACTTGATAGGAATATTATCTCAAGTGTGAGTCAACCTCAATATAATGTCCTCATGTTATCTCATGGTGATTGGAATCTTATAATTGGATTCTACTATTCTTAGTTTCATTCTTTGTCCTGATCTCCAACGTTGTCTGAGTGCTATGACATCATGATGGTCCTTCTTGAGCTGCTAGAACTAGAAGAAAAGCAGCAAACTTTACATCTTGGTTCTGAATAATTTCCATTTATGTGAAAACATTATCAAAAAATAAAATTTAAAATTAGTTTAGGCAATAAAATGTAATGAAACAATTCAAACAATTATAACATTTGGAAAAATCCCAAAATTCTTTCATTTTACACTTCATTGATAACAGAGATTTCACTTCAATCTAGTGTAATTTCTGTACAGTATTGTTTCTACCAACGCCAAGAATGACACATCGAGGACTAGAATTACATGTCCTTGACGAGAAATCTTCATTTTTTCTGAAGCTTTCATCTCAATTCACAATTTCCCGGCGTCGCAATTTACTATGCAATCAGAGTTTAAGTTGCCACGACTTCCCGGCAGATAAATGGCTACTTCCCGGCAGACTTTACTATCAATCGGAGAGTTGGTCCTCCTTAGCAGATCCATGTTCTTGGGCGGTGGATTTTTACAAGATTGGACCTATCAAAACTGCCCCTTGATGGGAATGTATTGTATCTTGTCTGTGGGCCCATCTTTTCCAAACATCAGGTCCATCCAACAAATCTTAAAAAACAACTTTTAAAAATTGAATTATTAAATAACATTTACTTTTGTTAATTTTTAAGATCCGAGAACATATTTTCATAAATTATTTTAAAATTTTCAATAAAAAGGTGTTTTAAACTGTTTTGTCAAAAAAAAATTATAGAAGAGAGTTTCATATATTTTTAAAAACATTATTAAATGTGTTTTGTTTATTTTTATATTTCTAAAATCGAACAAATTTAAACAGTTGTATGGAATGGCATTTATTTATTTCTTATTACAAAATAATATTTATTTAGTTTCTAAAACATATAATATGATTTTAAAACAAATTTTAGAGATTGAGGAAATATTTTACAAAATTAGATTTATTTCAAAATGTTAAATCTATTTAAAGAAACCATAATTTTTTTTTTGAAAATGGATCTCAATAGGTATTGTCGAAGATTGATGAAGAAATATATGAAGCGGTACCTTGGGAAGACAAAAATTTTCATATCTACGTGTTAAATGGATTCATGACGACAATTTCTTGTCCGGGAATTTCATTAAACAAAAAGCCTAAATAATTCCAATGCTGATTAACCTAAGTAAGCACTAATCAACAAGGAATTGTTTGACAGTAATAGACAGCTAAATTCTTTGCTCCACAATCTCAAACAGTGCTGAGTTTCTTTATGTCCGCTTCCTTAGCATACCCATGGGGTATCAACCTTGCACCATACGGGTAAAGATCTTTGTAAGATTTCTTGATTGTCAATTCTGCAACTTCTGCAGCAATTGAAATTTCTTTAAGAGACTTCTTCTTATCAGAAAGTTGAGTGATCATGTAAATAATTGCTCCAAGAACAGATTAAGGACTCCTTATATCGAACTCCTCAGATTTTGTTACAGCTTCTTGCACAGCCAGCATATCATGATTCTCCATGCCGAGACTGTTGCAAAATCTTCTCACAAATTCCTCAGCTTTCATTGAAACCATTGGAATTTCAAGTTGTCTCTTTATCAACTCTACTGCTTTATTAATATCCTTCCCTTTAGCCCCATTTGCAACAGTAGAAAAATCTTTCAATGTCCGAGAAAGCTTACTTTCTCTGCAAGCCACGAACAAGCAAGCAGCAAAAACTGCATCCAGCTTTTTGCCCATGCCAGATTTGTGCTCCTCAAGATTCTTGTATATCTCATTAGCCCTATGCTTGATCTTGGTAACCAGACCAAGTCTATCAGCCATTAAAGCAATGGTTTCAAAACCTCGGCTCAAAACTTTGTCTGGGTAATTCAACTTCTGATTATGCACTACAGAATCACTGTTCTTGGGCTTAGAAATTATGGTTTCAAGACTTCCACGAGTTAGAAAAGGATTCTCCGCTCAGCAGATTCATTGATGCTCCAACTTTCAGGAATTAGCGCACAACCACTGCACATTGTGTCACCTGCCTGGTTATCTACCACAACGTCAGTGTTTTTCTTGCAATCCGGGCAATAAGCCGTCTCCGTTACTGATGAATTCCGGCACTGGTTAACAAAAGGTGACGATTTCCAATATGGACTTTTTCTTGTTTTTCTCTGCGGTTCAAGATCTCTATTTCGTAATGAATGATTTTTTAAACCGGAGGGCCATATTTATAGGGAAAGGAGACCGAATCCTTGTTCAGAAAGAACACGGAAATATCAGTTCAGGGTCATAGAAATCTGAATATTGTTGCGTGTCGAGCATTTATTTGAGATGGGCATAATCCATATGGAACTAGGTAATCTGTTTCTCAAGTTCTGCTCTAATAAGAATAGTTTTTTTATTTTATTTTCACTTTCGGCGAAAGTTAGAGAGTGAAAAAAAAAAAAAAAAATTGAAAATTACCATTTTATTAGCCAAAGTATAAACTTTTTTTAGTAAACCCAATTGGATAACATCTTAATGATATAAAAATGCGGAAATATGTATTGGCTTTCTGAGAGGAGGAAAAACTCTCTTGGTTTATTCCTACGAACAACTTTGGCCAACTTAGGACCACATAGCAAGAAGGAACACAACCAAACAATTAAACATTCATTCATTCATTCATAAATAGCAAAATCTGAAAATACAGTACACAATCAAAATCAACGCCCACCTTCCATGGGATTGATTTTCAGGATTCATTGGGTCCCAATTAGAAGAGCAACAAAGGATACAAATCCACGTGGCAATAATGGAGGAATTATAACACAATGAAAAAAGCGAATTTTTTATCTGTTTGCTTTGAGTTTTCCGTCGTATAAATTACATGGGGAATATTTGGTCTATAGATGATGTGAAAAACAAAACATCCCCACGAAGTGTTGTCAGCAAGAGTGGTTGTCCCCAAATAGAAGATCCTCCTTGTACCAAAAAATATATATATAAAGCGTAACTCATTTGATTTTTCTTTGTAATGGATCCAGATGAAGATACTGACACTGACACTGACACTGACAGAGCGCGTACAGATTTGTTATTAAGAGGCCATTACAACTACGACAATACTGACGTGTCTGTCTCTGTTGGACGGCTGCTGCTTTCAGTCAATTTATAAAAAATGGGAAATATAAAAAATGGGAAATGGATTTGAATTTTAAGACCATCAATCAAAGTACTTCGAATCCTTCCAATCAGGAACATCTTGCCGTTTGGTTGGCTGAAAAGTTTTATCTTGTCATTTACTCTATAATTAGGTATTTATCAATTAATAACTATATATCGACTTTTAGGACATGAGCGGGACGACAGAATAAATGTCTGTTGTTGGAATCTTGTACTTTTTCGGAGAAAACAAAGTAGTCATTCGAAGTTTCCATACCCTTTTCAGAGACCTTTTGGTTTCTCCAATATGATGCAAGTCAACAAAACAACATCACATATACACGTGACAAGGGAAATAATTATTCTTTAATGAAAAGCTCCCGAGACAGAGAATCACTTATCAGATAAGTACTTATTCCTGCAAGCGGGAGCCCAGCTCCTGTTAGACATCAGATATTATAAGATTACAGATGACTTACTTCCAATATTTTTTTCAGCGGCCGGGTATTGCATGCCAGCCAGGAGCCAAATTCTTCTGTTCTTCATTACATATCAAACCTGAAAATGGGTAATCAGATAGAAAACAGAGCGGGAAAAAAGTAAAGAAGATTCCTGGAAAGTAAAAGGTACATGAAAATAGCCATTCATTACTTCTGCTAAATTTGACTAAATTATGTAATAACTTATAGAAGCTAACGACAAACCCATTCTAACGACCCTCTTCCCTTTTTTCCCAAAAGATAATTCATAAACGCCTATCTTCCTTAGAATTCATGCAATATACGAAAAACAATATATACTTTCCCAAAAATGACCATAATCGGCGTCAATCAAAAAGATTGAGTGCCTCAGTTACATTGGTTGACCTGTCTGGTTCCAACTTGCATTCCTCTAGTTTCTTCTATGCCAGTTAACGTAAGTTAGTGCAGAAAGGTCACGAATATGCAGATGAGGATATGCAATGCGGAATACAAGTCAAAAAGAGGATTCAAATGGAGAGGGAATCAAGCAACTCCTAATCACAGTGAAATACACTGTAAACCCTCGGGAAGTTTCCTCAGCATTGGAATTGCTGCAACATATCTCTGGGGAGATAGTTTAGATTTGCCAGATGCATCATCTTGTCCTCGGATATGAAACTTTGCAAAACGGTTGATAACAGCAAACCTTTCCAACTCCTGACATTCCACTCTTACGTCTACAATTGATGTAGCTTTGTCCAATCTGCATAACCATTTGGAATATAAAGAATATCAAGGAACTGGATGATAAATATATGGCCTAACTGCATCCTTATCAAAATTAAGTAGTTAGAATGTAAGTGCTTGTAACATCTCAAGTTCCCAAATTTTATTTTTCATGCCATAATCTATCTTCATATTTATTTTTCTTGCCACAACCTATCTTCAGAACACATAAAAATACTTCATCATGCCATAATCTAGCTTTCGTCTACCCCACCTGCCATTTTTTATTCAATTTGATGCCAAATATATTGCAAAATATATTATGAAATGTAGTCGCAATTCTGGCCATCAAAAGTACAAAAGACAATTGCCAAGTGTCACCATTATTTCATGAAAACCAGAACTTGTTTCATACCTTTGAAAGTCATTTTCAAGCTCCTGTACTCTAGTAGAGAACATTTCAATAACTTCTGAAAGTTGCTGGTCACCAGTTCCCTCAGTAGTTTTGGGCTTCTCAGAAGTCCTGAACAAAATTTTAGCGACAAATTAATTTCCTGAAGACCACCAACTGAAGCTATAACATATTCCCAAGTAAACTCATCGTCATGAAATTTAGGTCAAAAACTTGTGATGATAAGAGATTAGGGGATAATAAAACACTGTCTAATCTACACATTCATTCCACAGAATACCAATCAAATATCATAAGATACACAGCTCCTGGAAAGACGCACATGTTATCGTTGTCCAAAGTCACAAGCAAATCATTTCCAGCACGACAGGTACCACTGCATGCATCCCTAAGAGCTAATCTTGAAATGAAGTATAGCACACTGTCATGGTGTGAAATTGCATTGGCTGAGAGAATGGATTTTGGAGCAGGGCAAAGTAATTGCTGCACAAGCTGTGTTGTCAAGACAAGCCTTCTCTTTGATCGAAGCAAGGGCTGCAAATCCTCAGCCATCTCAACCTCATCCTCCGCCTGCCAGTAGAAAAGACAAATTGAAATCCTTTCCATAGATATCCAGAACAATCTACAGAAGAAAATTAAATTTGTAGGTAAGGCAGATTTTACTAGGAGCAAACCTTCTCAACCAGCCGATTTGTGGCTTGCGCCCAGTCTTGCTCTGCCACACTGCATGAACAAATATATTTCAAACATTAGTTGGCTAAACACAAGAAACCAATAATTAAACGTCTAATTGAGGATAGAAGACAATAAATCCAATAGAAAAATAGGTGTAAAAGTAGTTTAACATTTTATTTTGCAATCATAATTTTATTAAAAAAAAAGTAAGTATATTTTCAAGGTTAGTTATTAAGGAGATAGTTATAATTCGGAGTTTCAATGTCATTTCAACTTAGAATTTTAGTCATTTGAATATCTGAAATTCCTTACACTTTTATCCATATTGAGTAGCACAAGCAAATATAAAAAATAAACTATGGCAACACAAGAACAAGTGAAAACTACTTCAAAGTAATTCGATATACCTCATATTTTGAAGTCTCTGGGAGCCCTTTGTCATTTCTCTGTGCCATGGAAGAGATTCAGGTGTCTCATGTTTGCGCTTCTTTGATCTTGTAATAGCCATACTTTGATTGCTGATGTCTGAAGGCAATACGTAAGGTGCCAAGATGCCTTCAGGTCCCTCCAATGTCCCAACTGTACTAGGCATAAGATTAACACCTTGACTAGCATCAGCAGCATCTACTTGTTCCACAGAGGCACGAAAGTGAAAATTCTGAGAAGGTTTGCCAAGAGAAAATTGTCCAGTAGCAACTTTTGGAAGTCTGGAATCAAATATAGGTACCATCTGCCCATTTTTCAAAGTTCCAAATGGCTTCAACGATGAGTGTGCCATATGTGGATTAACCTGGCCTTGTTCCATGAGATTAGATACTACATTACTGCTTCCAGATTGATTCTGATAATTACTTTGACCCAACTTTACCATCTCATTAGATGATTGATCATGGAGAGATTGTTGCAACAAAGCTCTTACACGTGGATCATCTACTGATTCTGTCACGAAGCTCATCGTGCTGGTTTCCCTGGGTGGAAATGAATCATTTAATACTCCAGAACTGTCATTACTTGGATCAGTCTCTGCATTTTTCATTGCCCGAACTTGGTCCAGTAGGGAGTAGTTTTGATGGAGATTGGGAGATGAGTCTGGTGAATGGCCAACGGATGCCAAATTTTGACCTTTAGCAGCATGGGCACGGTTATCATCACTCTTTCCTCTGTCGAAATCCAGCTGGCGAGAATAAGCTGTCAACGAGCTAGAGGAAAGGGCATTTTCACCTAAATTATGCTTTGAAGAAGCTTTTGGCCCATGTGATAAAACATCTGTCTGTGAAGCATCAAGCATCTCAGATGATATCTGCTGACGGAAGCCAGAACCAAATTCAGTTGACCTGTGTCCTCCTTTTAGGGTGTTAATTGTACCATTATTTGATGGCTTCATTGAGGGAGAGAAGTTTGAGGAAGCCTTGAGAAGCTCTGGAACAGAAGGTTGTCTCTGAATAGGTACATTTGTCCATACATTATGTGGCCTTGCCAAAAGATCTCCCAGTTGAGACATGCCAGACATAACCAAAGGCTGAGATACTGACCCAGCCTCCAAAACCAGAAATTGCTGATCCAAATGATTAGTGCCTGCATGTTGAGATGTATCTTGTGATGCAGCAACATTAAAGAGCGGATATCTGCCACCAGTGGATGGCAAGGTTGCCTGTGAAGACTGAGATGCTACAGGTGCAACGGACCTGAGTTGCATAGCAAGCTGATTTCTCATGTATATAGAACCAGGCATATATGCTGATGCAGTGTTCCCTTGTATATTCAAATATGAGGAGGTTCCTGCTTCTCCCGAAGCAGTTTTTTTATCATCCCAGTGTGCTCTTCGAGACAATTCATGTGAGGGAGGTAAAGTCTGAACAGAAGGTGAGGAAGTTAACCACATCTGGTTTTTCTCTCCTAAGTCAGAATTGGCATGCCTTGAGTTTGGATAAGCAACTGATTCAGGCAGACCATGAGGAGAGAGGAAATGGCTTGAATTGGGCAGCTGTTGCAAAGGAGGGCCCAACCTCAAACCAAAGCCCTGAGAAATAGAGGGCTGATTATACAGTCGAGAGACAGACTTTTCTGTTTCGACTTTGGCTACCTTAGTCGGTGAATTACTGTCAGCAGAACCAAAAGGTGTTATACTGCCATCATCATTTGACTGGTCAACCTTGTGAAGAAGCTCGAGCATATTTTGGCTGTCCAGGAAACCCAATTAATATTTCCACAAAATTGAATTATCAGTAAGCATAGAAATCAATATCATAAATGATTCTATCAAAGAAATCAACGATAATTCTGCTGACCAACAAGAGGACAATAATAACAAGGCCCATATGGGTTTCTAAGCAGTAAATCAACTGAATAACAAATATGTCTAAAAAAAACAGAATTAAAGCTCAGTGTACGTTAGATTTACTTAGAATAGATCCATAGTTTCTGATTTCTCATAATTTTTAGATTACCTTGCCTGAGCCGCAGCATTTGAACCATCAATGCTAACTGATGTAAGATCATCTCTAGAAGGTGCCTCCTCTGATGTTCTTGAGTTTCCTCTGAAATGAGGCAAGTGTCCCTATAAAAGGAGACAAGTCAGATACTAATCATGAAAACTTGAGTAGAAACAGTCAATAGGTACATCGTCATATACAATAGAGAACCATCATTCACCTGCTCCAAGTTTGTGATGGAAGCATTACCAAAGAACTGGAACTGCCCAGAATATCCTTGCTCAGAACTACTCAATCCTTTGGAGTTATAGCTGCCATTTGAATTTTCACTTTGGTAGTAGTTCTTCTCCCTCCCATAGGC
>JAWDEX010000022.1:2007049-2108783 GCA_035221805.1 Trichilia hirta
AAGCCAACAGATGTCCACAGAATTAGAGAATACTGCAGTGGGTGCAGATCATTGATACCTAATTGTTGTACACTGTAGTTTTGCAGATTCAAATTCGAAGGTACAACATTCTTTCTTTGTTTTCCAACCCACTGACTGTCATTTAGCTCAGACCAATTGCCATCAACACATCGGGATAGACACTGCCCCTGAGAAGAGTTGTCAAGCTCAAATAAGTTGCAGATCCCGTCCTCGACTTCGTTACCAGGCATTAAATAGCAACCCACTAATGTTTTTCAGCTATTTGTTTTTGTTGAAAGCAGTCTATCCATATATAGTATTATTCTAGGTCAAACCAACTTCCCACAAACACTAGGATTAAATAAATTAAGCTTGCTCCAATTTATGACCAAACTAGGCTGTGCTACTCCAGGTGTGATCCTGCAAAACAATGTTTTAAACTGATCAACAAGATTATGAATATCATATCGTTAGATGATGAATTGAATCTTTCATACTGCTATATTATCAAAGAAAAATAAAATAAAAAAATAAACATACAGATCAGAAGCATACAAACAAAAAGAAACATGGAAGCCATAGGCTCACATTCAACCAAATTTGCCCACATGATTTCATCTAACAAATCACACTGTTTTTCTACAAATCACATGCGAAAGTCATTTTCGTTTCATTCCTCACCATAAAATGTAATGCATTTATCAAATAAACTAAGACGCCATCTTTTATATTTACCAAGTCTAATCCAAATATGCATACTAAAGAGAATTTTGCAAGTTCAGTAAGTCAAATATCTATTAAAACATTCTGCAAAAAATCACGACTCCAAGGAACACGCACCTAAAAAAACTAAACCTACCAAACATATAAAGCAAAATTACCCAAGAAAAAAGGGAGAGAGAAGAGAGAAAAAATAAATAAATAAAAAATAATGAAATCATACAACACATCTAAGTTAGACGGCTGAAAGCTGAACATTAACAAACAACAAATTCCAAAAAAAAAAAAAAAGAAAAAGAAAAACGTCAAAACAACAAATTGGCATGAGCAACAAACAGTTAAAATTCCACACCGAACCAAACCAAGTCTTTCCCTAAAAAACCCTAAAGTAAAACACCCACAATTTAACTAAAATAACATACCAAGACCTCAACTTCAACACAAAGAAATAGAAACACAAACCACCTCAGACAACCGGCAAATGAATTGACCCACCAATTGAACAGCCAAGAACACATAATTAACACCATAATTACTCATTTCAAGCAAATTAATAGCAAAAGTCAAGTTGAAGACTTTGAAATTACCAAAAAACTCACAGCACCAAAGCAAGCACGCTAGCAACACAGTGCTAACAGTGTGATCTGGGGAGAGTTGTTTCTAGGGGTCTTTGCTCAACAAAGAAAGCAAGAAGAAAGAGCAGCACGAGCTAACACTCCTAACAACGTGTCGTTTATTAATGCCTTTGATCAAAAAAACAGAAAAACAAAACTGTAATTAACATACCAGTCCTTGCTCTCTCTTTTTCAATTTATAACTAAATAAAAATTAATACTCTCTCTCTAGAGTGAAAAAGAAAAAGAGATTTTCAGACAACTAGCAAAGATAAAGGGATCGATACAGTGTCATGAAAGGAAATTGTGTTTTCTTTTATTTTTATTTTCAGCGAGTTTTCTTTAAAAAAACAAATAAACAAATAAGAAAAGGTACCATCTCTAAGTCTTAGGTTCGGAGTCAGGTTCGGGAGACAGCTCGGGAAAGCGATAATTTTAGGATGTGCATCGAGTGTGAGTATTACCGTGTATTTTGAACCGTTCGATTCAGATTTTTAGGATATGGACGGTAGAGATTTGTGGGTGAGTACTCGTGAGATGTTATGATCTAGCGCTTGGTGAAAAAAGTAGATGGGGATTTGCGGATTCCACGCGCTTTTTCATACACGTGGGAATGGTACACTTTAAATTTAAGTCACTTTTTGAAGGTTTTTCTTTCCTCGTTTTCCTTTTTTTTTTTTTTTCTTTTTTAAGTTTTTATTTATAACATTTTAGACTATTTATTTTTTTAATTTTCCCGCCGCCGTTTGTATCAAAATCAATCAGAAATTATTAAAAAAAGAAGTGAGAAATTATTTTTTTTTATTTTTAGATAACAAATTTAAGTGGGAGACAAGTTAAGTGAAGTCAAGTCAATTGGGTGTGCCAGTACACGTTGGGCCAGGCTAACCAGTTGAGGCCCATTACTGTTTTTGCTTTTATTAACAAAATTTTGTCATTACAAAAAAAAGTAAATTATTTTAATATCTTTTTATAAAAAATTCATAATTTTAAAATAATTCTTTTGCTTAATATTTTCAAATAAGGCATTAGTTTATTAGTTTAAATATGTTATTGAAATGAGACGTAAAAAAAAAAAATCAAAGAAAAAAATTTGCGTATACTTATTTTAAATAAAACGCACTAATTAACTGATATTAATTTAATTATTTAGTTTATTATAATATCAAACTAATTAATACATCTACTTAAAATAAATATTTATGAATTTTAATGTGAATCAAATCAGTTTAAATATCATATAAATTTTATGATGGCTTGAGGTGTAGACCGGATTAAATTGACAAAGATTAAAGAGAATGGTATTTAAGGTATAACACTTTGATTTGATTGAATTCAACACCTCTAAAATTAAAAAAAAAACAAATTTAACTATTGACTTCAATACAGAGTTGACCACATTTCAAAGTACAATTCAGTTTAGTAAGTTTTGAGTTGACTATGAAAATTATACACGAGGAGAAAATTTTGAAGTTGAAATTGATAAGAAAAAAAAATTGAAAGAAAATAATTTTTGCTAAGTCAAAAACTCTTCCCCATAAGATTTTAGTTATTTAATTAGATATTATATTTTTAACTTTAAAATTTTCAATGCATTGCCCATATTTCAAAGTGCATTTTAGATTTTGACCATCAATTACATACGAGAAGAATATTTTGAAGTTAGAAATTAATTGAAAGAAATGAATTTTATTGAATCAAAACTTTTATTTCCCATTAAGATTTTGGTATATTGTTACTTAATTTGTCATTACATTTTTACTTTAAATTACAATTATTGAAATAAAATAACGAATAATTAAAAGTTCAAATTTTATTTTAAATCAACAACTTAGGTTAAAATTTTCAAAATGCTAAATAAACACTATACCCCAAAAAACACTTAAATTATTGGAAAATTAGATTAGGAAATTGAACATAATCAACCTCTTTTTTTATAATTCTATTGTATTGAACAAGAAAAGAAGTTGGTACTATAAAATGAAAATGAAAAAAATATCTTTTAACGAGTCTTCTCTTTTTTCTTTTTTTCTTTTTTTTTTCATTATATTACACCCTTTTCTCTTTTATGAATATACCCCACACATACAAAGTATAGGATCTCTCAATGGTATGCAAAAATAAATCCTAGAAAAGGTAATAAAAGAAATGCAAAATTTGAGGAACTTACATGTTATAATGTTAAGAGAAGTAACAGAAAAAAGAATTAAGAAAGTGAGTGAGTGAGTGATAAAGAAAGAGAGAGAGAAAGCTTTGGCCTTTGAGCAGAAACATTGACTCAAGTCAAGTGTTGAAAGAGACCAAAAAAAAAATAAAAAATAAAAAATAGAGCAGAGCAATGGAACACATGCTATAAAGACCAAATCTAAAAGTCTTTCTACGACGAAAGAAAGAAAATTCCATAAATTAAATAAAAAGTGCGAATCTTTGTATTTATTTATAACTCATGTCTTGTCATGTGATGTCTTAAACACCTACCCAACTCTTCTATATCACTTAAATAAAAGGATGTTAAAGTGAGTAATTGGATATTATATAATAATGTTTTAGAGAGATTTTTTTTTTTTTTTTATGAATAGAATACTTAGAATTAATGAATATAAATAAAGCTTAGTTTATAAAATTTGAATTTTGTCAATTAAATAGATGTGTTTTGAGTAATAAAAATTTATACAAAACTTAAAAATAAATTTGTGAAGTTGATAAAAAAATATAAATAAAATTCAAAGCAAACAATATCAACTAGTAATAAATTCTATTAATTAGGTCCTAATGCAAATAATATATATTAAAAAACATATATTATTACCATAAAATTACCAATTTTGACTTTTTATAATGTTAATGTACAATATCTCCTCTCTATATTAATTTTAAGAGGTGCAAATAGTCAATCAAAAATAGTATAGAAGGCTAACTCTGTTTACTTTGATTGAGTTGTATGTAATATGATTCCACTCATGTATGACTTTAATTGAGGATATTCCATACTACCAAATCCTATTTCACTCCTTCAACTACCAATTTAATAATTTTGGCAACTTCTACATTATCTAATGAAAATTAAAAAATCAGCCACCTCAATTCAACTCAAATTTCATAATGATTTTGGCTTGGCCTAGACTTAGTAATTAATTTAGACAACTACTAGAGTTTGGAGATTAATAATCATCACTATCAGCATAAATATTAGATTTCAATCATTTTTGGCAATTGAAAGACCATTGGGTAATATGTGCTTTTGGGGAGAAAACAAATATTGAGAATCACTTCTTATAAAAGTACTTTTAAACAGAAGCTTATTTATATTTAAATAAGTCACTGAAATGAACCAATAAAAAGAAATTAGTAATTAATTTCCAATGAGAGCTGTTAGCATCATTCGAAGGGCAAAAAGTTAGATTCTGGTCCTTTTCCAGGAATCAAGAAAACTCTGCAATGACTTGTCAGTTTTTGGATGATAAAAGAAAAGTCAGCCCAATCATTTAATCAAATCCCAAATCCTGACGAAAGTGAGAGCCATACCTTCACATGACAAACAAAAGATAATATTTATTGCTTCACTTTTTCTTAACTGAATTTGGAAGCAAGAATCATCATTTTACAACATTTGCTTCTGCTTTTGACAAAACTTATGGCAAATAGGAAGAAAATTTTTAACATCATGCCCCATACACGCTGATTCCGTAACCCAGCTGAGAAAACCTATATGAATGAGAACGGAAGACATGATAGTTTCAGAGGTTTCGAATAATTATTTTTTTCCGAAATTGATGATTTATTTTTCTTTATATGCATCAGAATACGTAAACCCTCCAAAAATTAGTTGTTGAGTCGAGCAAGTTCCAAAGAAAGCAACCCAAAGTTTCTGATTAATCGTGGACCAAGTGCCTTGATGCTGATTAAACAAATACAGGAAATACTTGATGATGATCTAGTGCTTTGTATGTGTCAAGTGCTTAAATGATAACATTAATATCAGACTGCTGGTATTTGAGAAACCTCAAATTCCTTGAACAAAATTGTTTACAGATGACTTTTCCTCAATGTTAGCATTGATTCCCACTACATTGCTAGAGGAACTAACAAGGATATGGAAAATTTCGTTTCACCAATCCTCTCAACTGAAAAAGATGCTTCATGCAATATATTCACCAATTAGCGATGGCAAAAATATTCGACTCAATCCAAAAATATCAGAACTGGACCCAAGAAGAAAATCTGTATATGATATTGAAAATGATGATCCGCATGCAGATTCGTGCCACCCGGGCTTTGCACGCCCCAAAAAAAATTTGGGCCGTGATCGACAGATATAATTACTTCAATTTCCCTAAATGAAGCGACTTCTTGAGCACCAACATTCACTTCGTCATTCTTCCTTAACCTCTCAGCCTCTCCTCTCTTCGGTCTCATCGATCATGCCCTCTTTTTCGATGGTTCTAGGATTTCTGTTTGATCTCAAGGGGTTACGATGTTTGGATTCTCTTTTGTTTACATTATTGCATAAGCTTCCTTTGAAAGCAAACACCAGACTTCTATTTCATAAGCTGTGCTCTCTTTCGCCTACACATCTACTTCATGTTCATCTTCCACTCTGCTTGTCTTTTCGGTACCTAATTTTTGGTTATTTTTAGTGATTAATTATAAATTTCAGACAAATCAAAAGCCGAACCCGAACAAATCAGCCCTGATTTTCATTTATTATTCTCCTCTCTGTCCTGTGCGATTTGGAATTTTACTAAGATGATGAAAGTTTTAATCTCTTTCATTATATAGTTCTATTTTATATAATCAAGTGACGTTCTTGTCTTTCGAGTTTGGAGGCTTTTTGTTGCTGAGTTTTTTGAAAATGGATTTGGTTTCTTTTGGAAATTTTTGAGAGTTCTGTGCCAATGATTGAAAGGTTATTGTTGATGTAGATCAGTTAAAACTTTGTAGAAAGTTGAAATCTTTGTCATGTTCATGTTGATTTTGACGTGAGAAAGATTGTGTCCTATGATTTCTGTTTGATGCTAATGCTTTTAATTTTGTATTGGTCTAACTGTTTCAAACTGACAATGAATCAAGGGGGAGATTTCAAGGTGGAGGGTACGAACTTTCTCGGATATCTGAATATTTGAATATCCGCACTATATCTGCACCGCAAAATGCCAAATATTTATTCGTACCCAGGATTCACATTCTTCATATGAATCTGGATCATCCAGATCCGAAATCAGCAATATCTGACTCGGATGTGAATTTTTACCACCCTTATCCTCGATCACCAACAGTTACCAGTCTTGCAGTTGGAGATCAATCATTACATTTCTGTTAGCTGTAAAATGGCAAGTGAAATGAATTTTGCGAGGAAACAGCAGATGAAATAGACTTTTGGTTGATGGAACAAAGGTCATAAACAGATTCTCAATCATCCAAAGCATAGATTAGAAAAGTTACATGGGACATTTTTATTTTATAGTTTCAGTTGAAACTATGGAATTTAGGATCTTATAGTCAATGTGAAAATATCACGGTCAGAAGAGAACATACGAATGATGTTGAAAGCTTGAAGAATCTAAATTCACATAGTATTCTACATGCATAAATTGAAATGCTTGCTAAGTCCTATAGTCAAAAAATAATTTATTCTTAGGGATTCAAAGGTGGCAAAATGAAGAATTTATTATACATTAACGAGCATTTGTTGATGCCTATTAAAGAACCCGACGAAGTTAAATGACAATCAAGTTTACAGGTATTAAAAGTTATACAACATAATTTGAATAGGACAATCAAAATGTTCGACATCATTTAAGATAACAAATGTCAATTCTCTTCCACTTACCACACGTGTCAAGAAAGGAGAAAATGATATGTCATGGACTTGTGTCTATCATGCCAAGTTTTCCTTAGAAGCGTTTAACAAGTCATACTACTCTCTAGATTTGTTCGACTTAAGGAAGACAAGGTGACAATTACTAAAAGAAAAAACTTATCACTTCCCTTGAAAGACATGCAAAATATTCGTCAGCATATTTTCATGTTCACAATGACTTGAACACATCTGAAATGAGGGTCACAAAGAGATATGTCAACTACAACACAGAAAGTAGATAAATGCCAAGAGGAGCATGGCAGCAGAAAAAGAAATGAAACTTAAAATACCTGAATAATGATTTTAACGAAATGTGATGGATATTTTTACATCACTGTATAGAAATTCCTGAAAATATGCAAAGCTTTGAGTCCGCCCCACCACTGATTACAGTGTCACCTCTCCACCAGTCAGCACATATTACCTTAAGGCATAGCAAAGGCCACCACATTAACAGAAGTTCAAACATTTACATGATAACCCCAAAAAACAGAGAAAATATAACATTGTACCTTGTCTTTATGTGAATCAATGATAGACAGGGGCCACTGCAACAATAAATCAACAAATAAATAAGCATAAAGGCTATGCTGACCTCCACATATAAGAAACAAAGAAAATACCAGAAGAGAAGGGTACAAACTGCAGTTCTTAGATCCCATAACATAACTTTCCCATCATAGGATGCAGAAATCAAATGATACCAGGATTTATCATGCCACTTGCAAGCCGAGATCCAAGAACTGTGAGATGAGAACTGAAACACAGGAGCAGAAGTTCCTACAAAGCAAATAAACAATGAGATGCAAATATGCATTGAGCATGAATGTGTAAGGGAGAGTGGATCGGACCTGGTTTACGTGGATCCCATATCCGAAGAATGGGATCAGAACCCCCAGCAGCTATGAGAGCAGACCCTTCCCCTCCAACATCAACGCAATTGAGAACTTTGCCACAAAACTGTGCATCAAGGATAACTTATCATTTAAGGTAGAAGGGAGCGACTTCATTTATTTATGGAATATCAAAACAGATGGAAAATTTCAACATTTAAACATCAAAATGAACTACCTGTACTCCATTTGCAAAGGGGACAATAGAAATAAGAAAAGAAATGCATCAATAACATTAAGTGAGGTTTGTATCTAATGCTGCCTGAACCATTTTAGATGACTTCAGTCAATATATTATACACATACATATTATGCGAGTGTGTTTATATATAAATATGCACTTGCTAACTTGAATATGATTTAAAACATCCAACCATAAAGAAAATGATCTTTTCAATTTAAAGTTTTTTGTGAGAAAATTGCCTAATGTAATTTGAGTTTATTCTAAATGATAAATCTTTTGCAGTGAAATGGCCTTGAAAAAATAATGTTATTTCCAAAAATAAGATATTGGAATACCCAGATCAAATACATTAGGACTCATTTATTTCATCAGAGTTCCATTTCCATTGATGTCTAAACCCTGTTAATTAACATATAACTATTCATATGGCCTGTAGCACTTGAGATAACATCACCAAAAATAATTTTGGGTAGATAACAAATAAGGAAATGTTTCAGCACATTGGTTAAAAAGAGCATGTTTCTACAACATAAAACACAGAGACATGCTCCGGAGAGACAAGAAAGAATTTTCACTCACTATATCTGAAAGATCTTTTCCCGTCGCAACATCCCACATCCTGACAGAATGATCCCATGATGCAGAATATATTTTTTCTTGTTGTGGCCAAACCACAGAAGATACACACTGTGAATGGCCCACAAGTGTAGACACTGCTTCACCCTGCATTAAATGGAACATCTTACATATTAATAGAGATGACTTGCTAAAGAGAGAAAAACTGTTTATGCGGCAAATTAAAATCAGAACACAATCATTAGAGGACTATAAACAAAGAAATGCACAATTCAAATTAAAGGTTAACTTGAATAGAATCTTATATTGCTCTTTATAATGACATTCCTAATGTATCAGCTGTCAGGACCAGTGCATCCACTCTACAACCAGTCAACGAACCTAGCTCTCCCCAGAACAAGATCCTAATTTCAGTTTGACACATCAATTTAAATTTCTCCATTTCTTCCTTGTTGCACGTCTTGCATTTAACTACAATAACATTATGTGATTCATATGTAACCAGGAAAAGATTGAGGGTTTCATAAATAACCAATTCATACAATTACCGTCACTTTTAGGTGACTACTAGCATTATATTCTCCATGAACTTTGATAAGATGGACTGTCATCATGAACCTTGGAAAGCACAAGTGGAAAACGTTTGATTCAATTTAGAATTTCAAATGCAACCAAAGGTAGTGAAAATATATAATACCTCCAACTGAGATTCATCAACTTGATGATTTCCTTTCCTTTTCTTAATCGACACTTGATCACCTTCTGTATTAGACTCATTAGTCCGCCATAAATTAATAGTACAATCCCAAGAGCCAGAACAAACCTAGACGGACATAAAGAAAACTGTGAGAAAAAACTATTAAATGGAAATAAAACATGCAAATTATAGCAATAAAATAACAGGACAGCAGAAATAGCAAGACCATGTCTCCCAATGTCTGTGCGGCAACGACGCTTTGAACAGATGCTTTATGCCCTCGCAAAATTTTGAATGGCCTTATCTTTCTAGGATGATTAACAGGCTCCTCTGCATCAACCTTTTACAGTAAAGGAATATAGTAAATTGGTCAGGCTACATAATTTCCACTTATGATCAGTAGTTTCTTCCAATTACCTTCCACAGTCTCACAGTTCTATCTTTTGAAGCAGTTGCTACAGTAACATGTTTCACACCTGCATAAATGCAGCACCAACTAATCAATGTGAAAGGCACGCACCAATAAGCAAATGTTCATTCAACAAAAATGCACAGACCAAGTAAGATTAAGAGGTATGGCAATTTGATCTCCTTATACAAGATCCAACTCTTAATAGTGAAAAATTTCCTGGCTAATAGGTCAAACATCCAGAAAAAATCTTATACAAGCTAAATCGCAAGGATCAGAATCTCATAATAGCAAGAAGTAGGCTGATTACGAAAACATGCCAAGGGTTCTACAAAACCCACTAAGTTTTATTCTCTACATATTCTTTAATGGCTTTGATAAGTCACATAATTTTTTATCTATAAATTCCTTAATGGCCTTGATATGTTAGATAAATTAATTTACAGGTCAATATCTGCCTAATGTAGTCTTCTGAGAAAGGTAAAAATTTCTAGACATTTTGATTGATGTTACAAATATTAATGACCATCTTCGCCCTTAGAAAGAAAGAAGTAATGCTGCTTACTTAGTTACGAGCAAAACAGTCAAATACAGACAGCCCTCGTAGATCTGTCCCCAAGCTTTCATTAAACAAATTATGCATATAGGCACCAGGTGATCGGATGATATCAGCGGATAAAAGCTCTAGGATGATTCTTTTCAGGGTAAAAATTAGGCCATAGTATAAGAGGATAAGCATATTAAAGATGGTCAATACTTATTCATACCATTTGAGTGAATGATACTAACAGAAGAAACTGCACCACTGTGCCCTTCCAATATATGCGTACACAATCCACCAGATTTCCATACCCTAAAAAGAATTCAAATTCAATAATCAATGTTGTCACCATAATAAATTGGGTTCCTTAGAATAGATTTATAAATAATAAAATATATCAAAATGCAAAGATAGAAAAAAAAAAGTTAACCAAAATCTTCCAAAATTTTTACCTCCCCAAATTATCATAACAACCAGTCAAAATGAACCTGCCAATGACACAAATTTCTAATGTTTTCAGATATTAAATTACATACTTGAAAGAAAACCCAGAAATAAAAAACTCTGCTTGCTACGTATGATCGAAGAGAATGCAAAAATAAGTTACAGTACCCTTGAATCATTGATTTTTCAAATTCTTGCACATCAAACACAAAATCATACACCAGCCATTATCTAAAAACGTCAAGAGTCTTTATTCAAATTTTCAATCTGGCTAATCAACCATATAACTGGAACATAAAAGGAGTGTCTTTTATCCTGGCGATAATAGAATTTAACCGAGGATTTTTAGCTCTGTGTTGCCCCGCTATAGCAAAAAAATAATACTGAGAATAAGAGCCACAATAGATGGGTTCCTACCAAAGTGATTGCCTGAGTCAAAACCATCATTCTTATCCGGCCATTGAGATATCATATGTTATAAAATGATCTAAAAGTATAGAACATATTGAAATATGGGGAAAGGCCATTGATTCTAAAGGCCTTGCATTAATTTTAGTGTATGCTACTATGAAAATGCAATTCATCTTATGTTACTGCTCTAAACCCTGCAAAAACGCATATGTGGCTGATTTACTAAGCTCAACTAAATCATCCTCTCCCAACTTAACAGAATTATGTTTCACCTCAAATTTCTATTATCCACAAATACAATTACATCAACAATGGTTTAACAACCGAATTGCACAAGTATCCACGAATTTAGGCGTACCCAGGATTAGAACCATCGACTGCACTGACCCAATCATCATGAAAAGAAGGTTCCTCTTCTTTCTGTGGTACCACAGCCTTTATGTATTCGATTTCCAATATTTTCTCCTGTAATAGGTCATAATTTCCAGTTAACAGCCGCCAATGACTAAAAACATAAAGGAAACAAACATGCATAAGAAAATAGTGTTTTCTTTGAGTTTTGTAGAAATGGTTAATTCTAAGATGCCAAACTCTACAAAATGACATAAACGTGCTTTTGGTTGTTTCAAAAAGCTTCCGAACACGCCAAAAATTACTCCAAAGAGCCCCTTCGATCGAACAAGAAAATGAAAATGACACATAAATAAATCACTGTAGTACCGCAGAAATGCCCTGGGCTAGAAGAAACTGCTCCAGTGACATCCGAACCAGCTCGCCATTGATCAAAAAATCAAACAGCTCAGCTTTCCACTCACGATTTACTTAACACAAACAAAAAATAAACCAAATGAATTCAATAAGATAAACAAAAGTAAATTAAATAAATTAAATAAGATATGTACCTGCTTGTAGCAAGTTGTTAATAACGGAAGAGAGACCGAATCGAGTGAGATTAGAAGGGATTGTAATCGAATTACTCGGAACTTTCAACGGAGGTTTTAGCTTCGTTACGAAGCGAACTTGAACACGCCTTGAATTGTCATCTTCTGGTGTTTCTATGTTGATTTCCATTGCTTTGGCTTGTTAATTTAGTGTAATGAAGTTAATTCGTGGAATCGCAGACTGGACTAGGGTTTTTGAGCGAAAGAGGGAAGCTAGGGTTCTAGCAGAGAAAATTGATAGATGGACCATTTTATGTTTTGTAATGGGTATTGACCCTTAATCACAATTAAATTTCCTTTTTAACCCTCGGGTTCTAGAATTAAATTGTCCAGAAGACAAATTCACGTGCCATATATCCACATCAAATATTAATATAAAAATATGTAAATTTTATTAATAAAATTTGTTTTGATTATAGCTCATAGAACAACATAAACATAAGTACTATTATATTAAAGAAAAATATTACTCTTAAAATATTAAAAATAAAAAAATTTTCGTAAATTTATGTATACAAATAAATATAGTATAATTGTATTGATAAATAAAAGTGCAAAATTAACAAATTTAATAATAATAAATAATTTGAACTAAATAAAAATAAATACTATTATCTTCCATCAATTTGTATATAATTATGGCAATAAAAAACTTAAATGCAAATTTGAACATTTAATTCATTGAGCTTAAAAAAATTTTGTTGTACCTTTGATTAAAAATATTTGTTCCAAAATAATATAAAATTTTCATTTATATCAAATAAATTCCTGATTTTGATTATAATAATTAAATCCTATTGATTTTTGACCATCATAATTTCCTTCACATCTATCATAGGATGTAATCAGTATGTGAAATACAAATGGATGGATGATTGAAAAATATTAAGAGTCAAATATTTATTTCAGTTGTTTTCAAAGTTAAATATAAGCACATTAGGTACAAATATACAGCGATCAAACAAAGCCAAATCAATGTATAACGAAATAAAAGAAAATGGAGATCACTTTTGCATCATTTCTGTGTATGATAATATACTTTCCAGCATAAAAATAGTATGAATACCAGTTTGATACGAAGGATTTTATGATTTAAATATGCATCAAAATTTTTATATCTTCAATCGTCTGATATTTATCCTTCAGAATAGAAAAATAATAATGTATATAATTTTTTCAAGATTTTAGTATTTAATAAATATAATATTTATTTAATAATAAAATGTAATAATTTATAAAAAAAAAAATAAATTTATTTAACCATTAAATCAAACCAATAATAAATATCTTCCAACAAATAAAAATAATAAAAATAACTCCAAATTAAACTCTTTAATTTAAATTAAATTTTTTAACTTTAAAAATCGTACTTTTAAATCATTTGATAATTTTATTATTAATATGTCATATAATTTATTTTAAATTTATTATATATATATATATACACGCGCACACACACGCACAAACACATATAAATTTATTAACATTTTAGATAATTATAAATATATATAACACCTATATATATTTTATTTGATTTTATATTATTTCAAAAGATACTAATTCTTTATAAATAATATATTTTTTTTAAATATAAAAAGATAATAATATGATCATAAAAGTTCATCATGAATTAGCTGTCAAAGTGTATCGAATTCTTTGAACACTTAATAGTTGTGAGCAATATCTAACAATGCATTATAACCTTTAAATCACGATAAAATTTTTTTTCGTAAAGTCTTGCCTTAATTACACATATCATATGAATTATGTCTTTTTTATTGTTAAATTCTAATCGAGTAACAATTTATGAAATATTAAAATCTTAATTTTAATTTACCTGCAAAATATCAATTAATATATTTTGAGCTAATCCCCTACAAACACTTCATGTGACATAAAAGTGGGTGGTCACAAATTTAAATTTTAATCATTTATGGACATTTGTCTAATAACTTAACCCGAACAGAGTCAATAATTCTCAATCTAATTTATCAAGTTAACAAATCTCATCTTGATTATCAGTCTTATATCTATATGAACATTGTATTACCAAATCAATTTTATCATCAAGACGTGATTAATTTTATACTTATATACTATACGCATTTATACAAAATTCGATTCTTAAGTCAGAAATTTACATTTAACTCTTACTTTACGATATATATTTCTATCAAAGATGTTTAGTATATTTACTTTACGATATTGTTGTCGAGTCAATACTACGAGAATAATTTTGATAATTTTATTTAACTTTTAAATAAATTATCTAAACAGTTCACATTCATATTTTATTTTATTGTATTATATAAATCAAAAAAGAAAATAGTATATCTATATGAATAAAAAATATTTTTTTTATTTATTAATAAAATTAATATAAAATTATAAATCTTTAAAACCTGATAATATAAATAGTTTGTAGTGCATAGAATAACATGATAGTCAAATGACGTCTCTTAGCTGCATATAATTATCAAATCTGGGATAGTTCTGCTTTGTCAGGAACAATCGTCTCCCGCATAAAAGCTGTAATTATATTTGCAACATGTTTAGGCTTGTCGACGCGGGGAAGATGACTGCAACCTTGTATATTCTTCTTAGTTGCATGCGGCAGGTCACTTTGCAGCCTTTACATCATGTTTAAATGAACAGCAGAATTCAGAAACTAGAGGTACTTAAATTATGCAGAACAAAATGCGCAAGGCCGATAATTTTGTGTGGAAAGCTTACCATAGCAAATTGCTCACAATCAGATCATGCTCACTGCAGATGATAAGCACTTTCTGCCTTACCTGTAGAGTAAATTATCAACCAGCCAATCAGATTTTCGGCATAGGCAACCTAGTGTTATGGTGGGATTCATGTTTACTTCTGAATAAAATTGGCAGAGCTATACCTGTTTGATTTGGGCAACAACATTGTATCCTCCGCTAATCATGAAATCAACGGTTGCATCTTTCCACCACGGCAGGTGACAATGCAAGCGGCCCACTTAGATTGTTGTACAAGAGTGTAAAACATCCATCAGATTTCAATTCATATCAACTAGAAGAATCAAGTGAAGAAAACTGAACTACTATACACTAATTCACTAGTTTCATAATAGTGCAAATGAACCAAGATTTTTGCAAACTGACATTGTTATGGTGGCAGGATATAAACAACTTACATTAGTCAAATCTAATCCTTTAGTTAGCGAGATGCCATCGAAGGTTAATGTATTAGCATATAGACGTAGCAGGAAGCTCTTCAATAAAGAAACCTGATCCTCAAGTTCATAACAAGGTTAGGTGAAATGGTAATATCTGATTGAACCAGAAATGAGAAATTCCATTTTTTGGCCAATTCCTTTCTGCAACTCATGTTTTATCTGTCCACACATTCATTATGTTTCCAGCGTGAGAGTGTTTTCTTTGGCATAGCCATCCCAATATACAAGTCGAACAATGTAATCAAAAGTCGAATCTTGCAATCTTGGAATATGTAGAGTTACCCCAGCATAGGTAACTATTTTAGGCAATTTTGCAAGGTTACCAGTGCCTTCCGCATACACACTTGGTTTGATAAAAACCATCTTTTCAACCTGGAGAGAGAGAGCATCTTTTAATAACGATTAACATTGACCGAGTATTCCATACTAGGTGAAAGCAAAAGTAAGAGCATACATAAGCATTAGAGAAGCAATGTTGAGATATCAAAGTGTCTAAGTTTGCGCCCAACGAATTATTTATGTAGTCATGGAAGTATATTAGCAGGTCTCCGTTCAACTGATTGAAGTCAATAAAGCACACATAATATATCTGCTCGACTCAACCTTTTACATTATAGTTAAAACTCGGAAGTGTTCTCAAGTAAAATCTCTGAATTTGAGAGGGCAGTAAACACTTACAGCTTCAGGATAGCTGACAGCAAAGTCAATTGCAACAGCAGCACCAAGGCTAGGTCCAACTAGTATAATTGGCCTTTTGATGTAGGACTTCCAGAGCGAAAATTTCAGAGAAAGAAAAAACTAACCGGCGTGAAAAGTTCCAGTTTGGCATTTTTACGTTAGTCGGTGACTGTCGACTAAGGTAAAGCTTGGATGAAGATACCTGATACAGGTGATACCGCTTTGATGCAGCGTTACATGGAGGAAGCCTCACTGATTTAGCAAAGAATGATGAACAATAAAGAAAATTTAGTATCAAGAAAATACATTCTGAATACACTCAAGATGCACAAAGTTCAATCCCAAACACCAGAGTTGAGACAAAGGTATGAACCTAAGTCTGAGAAGACCCATCCTAGAACGTCTACAGCCCAAGCTTCCAAACCAGCCTTCTCGAGCCAGGGGTATACCGTCCTCCGTTCTAAACAAGAATTATGCGATGGAACAGATTGAACCAGGTTCATAAGTCAATTGTAAGATTGTTATAAATAGGGTAGAGATTACATATCACAAACCTGTCAAAAGAACGAAGGAGAACAACAGGATTGATTTCACTTTTTGTTTGTGGTTTCACGCCGCTACTCATTATGCAACTTTCAGAAAATTCAGTCTGCTCAAACACAAACACAGTATACGTTGGTTGCACTTTCACATAATGCATTGGGTCAGAGACTTGAAAAAGAAGCACAGGAGAAGGGTTGAAAACGAAAGAGAACGAACCTGAACAGGAAGTCTCACTCGCCTCCGAGCCAAACTTCTGGCAAAAGGGTCTCTGATTTTCTCTCTCTCTTTTGGAATAAAAGACGGAAACCCGCAGCCGCCGTTGGCCACCACCTTGATAAGATCAGAAGCCCTTAAACTCCCATTTCTATTTGTCCCTTTGGCTTTCCATAGATGTTGCAGGAGGAGAAACCCGCGTCAGAGACATAATTACTGGACAAGAAAAAGGAAACGGAGCTCAAAATTACTTTCGAGAAGGAAATGGTGTCTCACTTTCTACTTGGTTTTCTGCTTTTTAAAACAGAAAAACTGACAAAAGTCAGATGAATAACTTCCACGTTTACAGTTTCACACGTCTGAAGGACAATTCGTATCAACGTATCCTGTTCATATCGTGTCATATTTTAATTCATTTATTAACATGTTAAAAATGCTCTATTGATATAATTTATTTATTAAATAATGACAAAATATAATATAATTATTTTATTTATTAAATAAATAATTAAATTGTTAATTTAATTTAATTAATTAATCAATTATCTTGTAAAGAGTTAAACTTGAATTTAATACGATAAATAAATTTAAAATTTTAAAATTAAATCTAACATAATTATTAATTATTTAAAATAAATATAATTTAGTTATTATATATATTAATTTTTTAAAATTTAAATATATTTAATTGTATCAAATTTACATTAAATAATATTATGTCATAACTGAAATTCCTACACTCATCTCAATAAAATAATCTGCACGGAGAGGAAGTCAAAGTATAATCTCAGTAAAGTGGCAGACTTGTTTCATGATCGCAGGCTACAGTGATTGTTTTCAATTGTCTCAATTTTTTTAATTTTTAATTTTTTTTCATAATTTTAAAATTTTTGTTATGTTTTCCAAATTGGGGTAATAACATTTTAGTCCTGGTTTTTGCCAGAATAACATTTAAGGAAACATTTGACACATTTTGTTTATTTAAGGACAACATTTGGCATATTTCAGCAAAATGTCCTTGCTGTTAACAGGTGTTTCCTGCGGTTACTGATTTCAAGGACATCTTTGTCTTTCCACCACATTCAACGCATTAAAAAAAAAAAATTAAAACAACTCACTCCATTTTGAAACGAGTTTACAGTGACTATTCTGGCTGCAGCTCATACCAATCCATCGTGATTTCATTTCCCGGAAGATATTGTGGTGTTGATGACGGTGGATGGTGACGTATTCTCTTGAATCCCAACGATTAGACATAAAAAATTTTAAAAAAATGGTAGCAGCGTCTTGCTGTTTTTATTTCAATTCCAACGAAAGGCGAGTATTTAGGCGGTGGAAGTGGATTGACATAGTAGAGTGGTGGTGCTGCTAAGTCAATTGATTGTGTGACAGCATGCTTTCGGTAGCTTTGACGGAGTTTTGGGCAAGTTAGGTAGTATTTGACTGCGATAAATGGTACAAGTTTGGCCTCCGGCTTCTCCCGAGTCTGATTGTGTCTCTGGTTGGCAATTAGGACGGCGGATGTGGCCCCGGTGCGCGATGGAGATGAAGCTCGTAGGTGGGCGAATGCTTTTGCTTTTTTATTATTTTTTTCAATTTTTGTTTCATTAAATTAAATATGATTTTGGACTTCTTTTTTTTATGTATTTTAATCTCAATTTTGTGTGTGTTGTTGATGCAAAATTAGCTTGAATTTGAGTTGTGTGGATGTTGAATGTAGAATTAAGGTGGATTCTGTGTTGTGGTGAAGAGATAAAGGTGAATTGTATGTTGTTTCAGAAGAGATGGTTGTGAAGAGATTGCTTCTAGTTTTCCTGTTTTGCTTCAGAGGAGATCCTTGAGAGAGATTGTTTTAAGCAATGTGATGTACTTGAACTATGACAGGAATTAACTTGGTTGTATTGCATGATAATAGTAGAGATTTTGTTTTACTTAGTCAAATAATTTGTATTTTCTGTCAGAATTCTTAAGTTACGGTTGCCAAGGAAAAAAGTAGTTAGGAAGCATTTTGCCTAGTATGTGTATTCAAGTAAATGAATTTATGATGGAGCAAAGTCTAATTTCATATCCTAGCTTAAGAAAGAAAAAGGAAAATGAAACTGGGTGAATGATATTTTGCCATTGAATTGTAATAAGAATAGAGCAGTCAGGGTTTACCGTTATGTTTTCAAAACTCTTTTTACAATCACCAGATTGTTTGAATTGCTGAACCATTCATCAACTGTTAATTTTTTGCTTATAACTTGCAGTGTTTGCAATAGTTAAGTAATTTTGATGTAGGTAATTGCAAGGTTTAAATTTTGTAGAAATTACTTATATTTTGCTTATTCCCCTTATATAGTTTTTATTAAAACATTGTTTGCTAATTGTCTTTCTGGATTCACAACTTCGTTTGGACATGCGGTAGAGAAATATGTAACTGACATTACATTTATATGACTATTTATCGGAAGCATTCAGCAAAGTAGTTTGATTTTTGCATAAATAAAAGGGTTTTGGATTAATTTTTACATAAATTTGAGGATTCTTTTATGATTTTTCTATGGGTGAGAGTTTTCTTTCAGATTTGATTTTTATATGCACGAACCTGAAGCTAATGAGAAATGGCTATTTTTTTTTCAATTTTTTTCTTGTTATATAATCAAGGGTAAATTGGTCATTGCAACCTGTTGTTTCAACTGTTATTACACCGGGAACTTAAATGTTAAAATATGCAAAAAGTTATCCTTAGTGTTGTTTGGACAAACCTTAGGGACTAATATGTTGTTATCCCTTACAAATTTTTGTAATATTTAAGTAAATAATTATAATTATTCAAAAAAAAAATGTAAAAATTTAGGGCAAAGCTAATTCTACCGTGCCATAATCTTGAAGAAAGACCTGCCATCGCGAGCCTTGATATTTTGCCATTGCATGTCTGTTTTGTCTTTAGTGGAAGTTTTCTGAAGATTTTGAAAAGATTCTGAATAATTTATCCGCAAAAGAGAGTGAACAGACACAAGACGTATCAACTTACCAGGCTATTGTTATTGGTGAAAAAATAAAAAAATAAAAAAATTCAAGCTTTTTGTTAAAAACTTTTTTATTTTTATATTGGGTTATCAAGAAATAAAAGTTGGGCCTCAAATTTGTTTATAATAATTTTAAAAATAATTTAAATCCCTTCCCCATATATGACTAGAGTTTGAATCTTCTACCTATCTATTATTAAAAATTTTTTTTGTTAAATTAACAGTATTCATTATTTATAATTATTATATTTCTTTTATTTGATATTAATAATAATGTAAAGAATTATTTATTAATTATGAGTTTGTATAATTTTAAAAATGATTTATACATATTTCATTAGCCATATGATAAAATATCATCTCATTTTAAATACATTTTTTAAGTTATATTTTAAAATATTTAGCTCTAACACAAAATAATGCGAAAATAAACTTACCATTCGAACACTTGAACATGCTAACAAAAAATTTTAATCTAATAACATATGAGATGAAAGACCATCTAATTTAAACTATTCACAAACATTAATGTTTATTAAATATTTTTATTAATAATTATCAAAAATATTAATTTAAAGAAGCCGACAAACTAATAAAATTAGAAACTTAAAAATTATAAGAATTATTAATTATTTTTAATTGAGCATTTGACTACCCAATAATATGTTATTAATTTATTAAATTTTTTTTAAGGTAAAAGGAAAACAATATTATTCCTAAAAAAAAATTTGCATCTTAAAAGGATGGGAGTGGGAGTATTTTAAAGGGGTGGGAGTGGGAGTGGGAGTGGGAGTGGGATAAGAGAATCTAAGTAAAAAATAATTTTTAACATATTTTAGGGTGATAGTGAAGATAAAAGTGTTTTACGTTAGAATAAGAATTTCTTTTTTTGTTTTATATAAATAAAGTTATAATTAATATATTAACAAAATTTTGTTAAACGAGTGGTGATTTATTTTTAAAAATTTTATAATTAAACAAATTTAGGTGAATATAGTATTAATATATACTTAGACGAAAATAATATTAAGATGGGTGTTTTTTTAAAATATTTTTATATTAATTTATTATCAAAAATAAAATCGTAAAATTTTAAAAATTAATAAAAGTAATACCTTACAAAATTATAAAACTCTAAAAATTAAGTTAAAACGAATAATATTTTAAATATAAATAATATCGTTAATAAGTATTGAACAAATCACACGTATGCTCTATTTAACTAAGCTATTTCAACTTTATTAGTATGATTTCAAACAAAATTAAATATTAAAACTAACAAGAATTCTCTAAATTTTTTCAAAGCCAACCGAATTATTCCAGCTTTATTAATAAATTTTCAAAAAAAAAAAATATTGTAACTACAAAAGGTTCTAAGAATTTCTTACTTATTAAATATTGTAATTATGACGAATCCTCAATAAATTTTTCGTACTCTTGGCAACTAGCTATTTGAACTTTATTGATAAAATATTTAATTTGATTAATAAAATTTTAAATAAATAAAATAATATAACTGAGCCGATAATTTAAAACACCAACCATTTATTTGACATTGCCTTAGTAAGAAAATTAAAAGTTAAAATTAAGCAAAAATAATACTATTAATAATACTATTAAATTTATATTGTTAACTAAATAAATGAGCTGTGTTCTGAACTTTATAAAATAATTTTTTTTTAAAATTTTTTATTAACTTTATAAGAATATTTCAGTAACTACTTACTACAAATTGTGACAATTTTCCCCGAAGATTAAAAAATAAATAAAAATAATTTATGGGAAGAAAAGCTTGAACGTCCGTCGGGTTATCCATCCATGGCAACTTATCCAATCCATTGATAAAATTCTAAACAAATTAAATATTGTATTACAACGTCATCCATGCGACTATTGAGACCACGCGGCGTATAAGCACTGCCTTCTCTCGCAGTCTCTGTTTCTCTTCAAATCTGACAAAACCACAGAAGAAATCCACAACATCACAATCCGATCAACACCGTCGAGATATCAAACAAACTCAGAAAGGCAACGGACGCTAAAACTAAAGCAGCTAGCTGATCATCACAGACGATCAGTTTCATTTGTTTATTCATTCTTTTGACGAATTCTAGCATCGAAAGAAGAAAAAAAAACATGATAGAAGACAGCGGTCCTAGGGTTTCGTCTGATGATTCCGCCGTATCCTCCGACTCCTCGCTAACAAGGCAAAGGTACAATGTTTTAATTTTCTTTTTGCAGGACTCGCTTTTAGGCTTCTTTGTTTTTCATTGATGTTGTAATTTCACTTTTGTTGTTAGAGATAGAAAATGTGAAACAACATTGCTTTGTGCTCGTCTATTGTTTGTAGTTTGTTTTTTGAAAAATTTCTAATTGATGGATTTTTTGTGGTTTTGATATCACTTTCTTTCTCTAATTTATAGCAGCTTCACCATTTCCCTGGTAAAATTGAATTTTTAATGATAATATTAGTATAATGAATTTCCAGCTTACGTAGTTTATATGATGTTGTTTGTGTGTTTGTGTAAATTGAAATTGAAATTTGGAAACCCGATTACTGATTGGTCGGTTTTTCTGATTATACTGGTTGTAGGTGTTGTCGTATAATTCTTTAACAATGCTTTACTTGTGTAGGAAAAAGAGGAAATGGGACCAGCCGGCAGAGTTGTTGATTAATTATCCATTAAGCAACATGGGGTCCCTTGCTGGGTTTTCACTACCAGATGTGGCTCCGACGGTCTCTGCAGCTGCAACTGCTTTTTTGACAAATCCGCTAGCTTCTAGTGGTGCAATTGTTTCACCAGCAGTGCCTCAGGGAACTTTGTTGCCAAAATTAAATCAGGTGAGACATGTTGCTTAAAGCATTCTATACTTACAGCTTCATATTGTGGGCATAATATTTCGTTTATTTCTTGTTTGCTTCCTAAATTGTGATTTACAAACTATGCTCTGAGTATGGCGTATTTATGTATGATGCTGCAAAGAAAAGTCATCGACTACTGAAGTAAAGGTGTCAATTGGATTGCGTTGAGTTGCAAAAGTTTGTTGATCTATGAAAAAATAAGTCAGGAAAACTTTCTTTACATTAGCTTTTCTTCCATGGCATAGTCTTTTTTGTATAAGTAGATAAATACATTTTGAAACATTTGAAAATATTTGAGTTTTCTAAACCTGGAGTTCAAGGTCGTTTGGATCTGTTCAATGCTATAAATTGTTGTCTTTCTGAGTGTTTCACTTCTTGTTGGTTTCCTGTCTAGGGTGGTTTGCATTAATTTTCTGTATGGAAGTGTTCTTCATTTCTCTCATTATATTAGATGACCTATATTGTTTGTTCATCTACCTATTTTGCCTGAAAGGTTGACATTTTGTGCATCTTTGATGACGTGTCCTTTGCATATTCTAAATGTAGGTATCCTTATTCTGCTAAATGTGTCGCCCTTTAAGATAAATTTGCATCTAAATGGAGTAAAATATTTTTATCCATTTTATTAGCTTTTGCTCTTACAGTTTGAATCGCTCTGTGACTGAAGTTTATTTCACATTTCTTCCTTGGCTTGTAAAATGATTTTTCCTATACATATCTGTTTTCTTTTTAGCCTAAGATCCAAGATGAGTTAATAATTGCACGCGAAATTGTTATAAACGACGCGGAGTCTTCTGTTCGCTACAAACTTACCAAACGCCAAACACAGGAAGAGGTGAGCTTGATTTTCTTTGGTTGATTGAAGAATATTTCATCTCTTGCTATTAGATTTTAGGAATGGTTAGAAGTCTGATAAACTTTGGTTTAATGGTCTTGCAGATTCAGAAGTGCACTGGTGCTATGGTGATAACCAGGTTTGTGGGTTACTATAGGAATAAGTGATGGTGATTTTAACGACTTCTTTTGCTCTCTCCAGTTAACCATGTTTTTTTCTATTCCCTCAAAGGCCCTCTAGTTCATTCTATTCATTCTAGTTTATGAAGATGTGGTATTCTCTTTGCAGGGGTAAATATCATCCACCAAATGCACCACCTGACTGTGAAAAGCCTCTATATCTTCACATTTCTGCAGGGGCTCATGTAAGTTTGATGAATTTATCCCTATGAAAAACTTGTTGATGATATGGTTGGGTTTTGGAGTTTTAATGTGGCTGTATGGATTCACATTGTATGTATGTACGTTTATTTGTCCGGAAATAACCTTTCCTGACAGCCTACACGTTATATCACATGATCCATTGAACATGCTCTGTAGAAAATTATTAATAACCAAAAAGTGCTTGTATCCATTCAGCATAAGTTTTCCAATTGAAATACCTAAAGGAATTCTTATAAAAATAATCAGAGAGCTTCACTGATTGGCTTTGTTCATTTTTGCATCATTTTGTTGGTTTAATGTCAATATCATTTAAGAGACGAAAGTATGGCGTGAAGGAATTGATACTATATTAGGCTGGGTGTGACCCCCTTGCATTCGAGACAACCTTATAACAATTCACAATTCAAACGAAGACATTGCTTGTACCATTTTTAGCTTAAAATGACAAAGAGAAAAAAGATTGGTTACATTATATGTTTGCATGGCAAATTGACACCCAAGAGGTGCTCTTTCAGCTAAAGCTTGGCTGGTGGGCTTACATATAAGGAGTTAGCTACTTAATGTCTAAATTTTTTGTGAACTTTTAATGCTTTACATTGAGGTTGGCTTTGAATTCTTTTTCCCCAAGAAGATAGACAATTGTTTTAGGCACTGTTTGAGGTCCTTGACTCATCTTTCTTGTTGTTGGAAGGAATTGCTTTTTTTTTTTGAAAAAATGAATTACCTGTGCAGTTAAAAGAGACAGCAGAACGGATTTTAGCAGTTGATCATGCGGCTGCCATGGTTGACGAAATGCTGAAACAGAATCAGACTTCACTCACAGGTTTTCCCACTTTGCAAGCAGCTCTGAGCGATGGGGTAAAGGTATACATGCATTGTAGTACAGAGTTTGAGTTATTACATGTAGTGCCACCCCTAATCTCTTCTTGGATTTGGTTTCTCAGTCATCAAGTACATGTGTGTATTTGGGGTTTGATGCTGACCCATCACTTAACATTGCTGCTCGTATTCGTGGACCAAATGTGAGATTTTTCTTTTTTCTGTTTCCTTCTTTCCTTATGGCTATCTTTTTGTCTTTTTGAGGGATTTGTTGGAGCTGTTTTATTTGTATTTGTATTCTTTTGTTTGTTTGCCTATATATGTTGCCACAGCCTACTTTGCAATCTTTTGGTGTTTCGAAGTTATCTTTTCATCTATTTTTTTTTACTGCTTTGGTTCTGTTTGATTCATTTATTTTGAACGTTACATCTGCATGGTAAAAACAAGAGATTCTAATGTTTGAAGCTTTCTCTGACATCTCCATACGATTGGGAGAGATTGTTTTTGTGTTGGTGGCTCCTTTTTCCAATGCAGGACCAGTATATAAATCACATTATGAATGAAACAGGAGCAATTGTATTACTAAGAGGGCGCAGTTCAGGCTACTTTGAAGGCCCGCAAGGGGAAGGTACTATGTGCTATGGAGTTTGTATGCTCGCCTATTGATTTTTACTGTTGGAGATTCTTTCCAAAACATATTCTAACTTATCACCCCCTTGTGGTTGCAGAAGTGAAGCAACCACTGCATTTGTTCTTGTCCAGTAATAATCCTAAAAGCCTGGAAGATGCTAAGCGTTTGGCTGAAAATCTTTTGGATACAATCAGTTTAGAGTGTGGTGCCTCTAGGTAGTGTGGTTTCAAATTATACTGGACTACTGGTGTGATATTTCAATGCATACCACTTGATGTCGGTTTATGTGTGTTTTATGTTTCACAAAAATAGAGTGGCTCTGCAATTCCTGATTTCCTCAATCAATTGCTTAGATTTGGACGTTGTGAAATAATTCACATTATGTTTAAAATTATGGTAACAGAAAACATTATATTATTCTGTAGAATTTTGATCTTTTTGTCAATTTTTTCCTTTTGGATGAAAATCTTGTTTTGGTAACCAGTTGGTGATCACGATCACATTGGTCTGCTATGCACCATGGTATGCAGTTTTGCATCAGGAATAACTTCTTGATGTTTCTTTGACTATATTAGGGTTTCATCATGTAAAGTTTATAATGCTGTTCCACCCCCACAGCAGTTGACTGGTGATCATGATTCTGGGAATCAGCAAACACTGAACGCAGGTTCTGCTGCCATATCGGCACCAACAGTGGGCATTACACCTGTCCCACCAACTCTTTCAACTGTCTATTCTGATGGCACAGCATTACAGTCTAGGGGAATATTGAACACTGTGCAGCCACAACCAAATTTGGTTGGTTATTCCCAGCCCGTGTCAACTGGAGGAACAAGTTATAGTGGATATGAAGGGATATATCCTCAGGCTACACCTTTACAGCAAGTTGCCCTAGCCCTTAGGCGGTCATCTTCTCCTGTCACATCTGCTGTTGCTCCTCCAACATCACTTGCAAGCATAGCTACTACATCAACTGTTGGTTCCATGCCTGAGAAGGAGAAACGGCTTCCACAGAAGCGAAAGTTTCAGGAGTTACCAGTTGTTTTAAAGGGTCCTAAAATGGACAACCAGGTATCAAAGCAATTTTTTTTGCTCCTAGCTTGTTTTTGGACGAAGCTACGGGATATAGCCTTAATAAATTAATTAAAGTAAAAAGATATGAGAAGAAAGAGAGATCAAATATGAATATCAGGTCCATCATTTAAATTTAAGGTTCTAGAAATTGATATATGTAAGCTTTTTGATTCATAAATTTTAGTATGTTTATGTGCTTTGCAATGCTTGGTTCCTTGAAACAAAACTGTACCATATTTGTGAGCTTATTGTTTCTTTCTTGGAAGCTGTTATTCCTTTGGATTCTCATTTGGTGGTGAAATTGTACTTGATGCACTAGTTTCCTGAGGTGCCACATTAGTGGATACAGTTGGTGTTTTAATTAGTAAATGCCTCCGGTACTAGCGGCAGAGTAGTAATGCAGTAGGTCTGGGATTGAATAGTAGAACTGTAAATGTTAGACAATGGAAATAATTTCCCTTTTCCCTTCTCCTTTTTTGTTCCATGATATCAGGGGCTTGGCTGTGAATGGTTCTCTTGCCCGGGAAGGGTTTGCTTGCCCATGCTGAGCTTATAGTATGAATCAATGAAAAAAAGGAAAAAAAAAAGGTTGCTTTGTTTCCATTGATATGGATATAGGTCTTGGGGTGACTTAGATGTCATATTCGGGGGTGTGAAGGAATTTGGATGTTGACAGGTTGACAACACCAATCTCAGAAAGATTTTAGACTGGAAAATCTCAAATTCATTTGGGTAGCCTTTTTATACTCTCTAGTCCTTCCTGGTTGGTTTTTCTGAGTTTTATCTCTAGTCGTATAATATGAGAAGCTTGGCTTTGTTGGTTTGTAATTAGCTTGGTGTGTTTAAAATTAAATTATGAAATTTTTGTTCAGTCTGCTTTACCTTTACTCCTATTAATGTCACTTTATGTTCGTGGGCAGATGTCATTTTTTAAATTTATCATCAGCATATGAATATGAAAAAAAAAAAAAAAAAGAACTACCTCATATTGACTGTCAACACAATGCTATTTTCTCCTCTTACTTTCATTTAACTTATGATCATATCTTTTGCTGACTTCCTCTGTTAATATTCCAGGTATTTTCTCTGACCTTCTAAGAAGCTAACAGGCCGATATCGTACCTCTCTGTTAGGGCCATTGGTTTGTATATGTTTAACAGGATTTACAGTTTTCAATGCCCATTGATGTGCCTTTGCTGCTTCAGAGTAATGATGAGGGGCTTTTCAAGTTTTGTTGCTATTTTAGATTGTACATCTTTGGCAGATGATGAGCATACCTTTCATAATGCTAATTTTTGCACCATCCTGTGGCATCTAGTGCCCATTTTTTCAATGGGGCCACTTCCAGTATGCATTGCTAAGGTTTTCTTGAAGACAAGACTGCAGAAGCCAGTTTTGGATGCCTATATTACTGGATTTTGGTGGCAGTGAAGTATTCTCTACTTCAGGATGGTTTAAACTTTGTTCAGAAAGTTAATTTAGATACCAGCTAAATTGCACGAACTAATTTCTCTTCATGGTGGATGGTGGTGTCCAATCACTGGAACTCTTATTACACTGCATGAGAGCTAACAATTGGGCTACTCCTTTGGGGACTAGTAAATAAATTAATACAAGCAAGTAATTGATGCCAAATGCATAGTTGTCCTGCTGATGTCCCAAATGATACTGAATTGAGAAACTCCTATTGCCACTATTTTGTTTTCAGGATACTGGTATGTTAGTGGTGGCTGTATCTCTATGCCAGCTCTTTCATGCTGTTCCAAGTCACCCATTGGGAAAGTAATGGATTGATTACATGCTTCTGCACATAAAATATTACTCTTGAATTTTATAGTCAAGCCAATGAGTGTAATTATTTGCCCCCAACCGTATTATTTTGTTCTGAAATAATTCTGTTTTAACCTGGTACTTTAACCTGTATATCCTGTAATCATACACCTCAATCTGAAGACATCAAATTCAACAGTGGTTCTGTTGCTCTGCATTTCTTCCTCAATTTCCTAGTTATGTTAATCTGGAAACTTTGAAATTATCTGAATGTTAGTTGGATTAACATTGTTATGCATGAATTCCAACAGTTGTTGAGAAATCAGTCTTGGATTTTTTCTAACTTCTTGTAGGGATCGGAACAATCAAACCCAAGGGAGCTGTCGGCTGATTTGAATGTGCGAAATGTATCAAATATGCCAGCTCCAAAGAAATTGGTCCAGCCATCATCCAATGGAATGCTTCATCTGCCTCCAAGAAACATGCCCCTTCCACCACCACCAAAATTTACGTCATCAACTCTTGCAAAATTGCACGACAAGACTAGTGGTTTGAATAAAATGAAATCTCCTGATGTCCCTGGTATGTTGGAAACTATTTTTTCTTTTGGTAAAATAATCACATAGCCTGAGGATTGTATGCCCAAATATAAAATGATAAAAGTGGAGGCCATATTGCATTTTTATTGTCTTCAAGCGAGCCATGTTCCTAGGTCACATTTGTTAATCATGCTTTTCATCCTATTCCTTTTCATTATCTAAACGATGTAGTTGTTCCAGATACTTTGGTCAAGCTACTGGAATATGGAGACGACGACGACGATGATCTGGAGGAAACTAGTGAAAAATGCCCCAGCAGTTACTCTAGTTTTAATCGCAACTCAGCTGACGTGGCAACTCGAAAACCATTTTGGGCTGTATGACTAAAATCGTGAACTATCATCTGCACAAGGTGATTATTTCGACTACATTCTAGCATCTTATAATCTCAGATTGTTAGGCGCATCTACAATGTGGGCAGGACTCTGGACTTGTTATGTGCAACAATGCCATCTGTGGTATAATTGCTGCTGCTATGCTTAGACCTCCCTATATTTTAAATATTTTGGTGTTGCTTGACACCGAGATCTGTTTTAGGGAGATGAGGGAAGATTGTTGTATTTTAATGAGTGTAGGTGTACATTACTGGTTTGTCCGTGTTTGGCTTGTAGGATTAGATGGTTTGTTATTTGTCTCCTAAATCTAATGTTCTCCGCAAAGCAAAGATGTATAATATAAAGCTGAAAGACGAAATTACAGCATTCTGGTTTAAATGAGTGCTTATGGTGTCTACTTATGCTCTTATTAACGCTATCTTCCTGGTGTTTTTATTTTTATTTGTTTGTATGCCAAGCTTTTTTAATTTTGATGTTCAGCATTCACAAATCCTTTCTTATTTCAAATTTTTATCAGGCTGAGTTTTTTACTCTGTTGGTTGTTGATGGTTAACTCGGTAAAATTGTTAGACGAAGAAATGAGAATGGATTTCACCGTTTTGAGGATTGAATTACTCTCCCACTAAGGCAAGAGATTATTTACATTGTGGTAAGTGCGCAGGTGGGTGAAAAAATGTTGTTTCCTCTAAAGTCTGCGTTGATTAATTGGTTTGATCTAGGTTCCGTCTGACAATAAAAATAAAATTTTATATTACGAATTGGTTTTATTTGGATTTTAATAATATTTGTCTGATTTGGAATTAAATTTTGAATTTACATAGGTAGAATACTTTTATCTATTGAATTTTTCTTTTTCTTTTTCTTTTCTTTTTGTCTTTTTGTGGTTTTTTAAGTTGGATCTGATTTGAAAATAACAATTATTGTAGGTTTGTCAGGAAAAAAGATTTTACTCTCCATTGTTTTAGATTGATTTAGTTTTTGATAATACCAAATCGATGTGGCCTGATGGTTATTTTGTTTTGTAATAATTATATTAAGAATTTATATCCCTTTTAATTTTAAACATGCCCTTAATGTAAGTGTAGTATTAATTAAAACAAAGATATTTTTATTATGTATCAAATTCAACAATACACCAACCAAGATTAAGTGGGTATGGATTCAACAAATAAAATTTGCCCGTGTGTTATGAGATGTTTAGGGTTCAATCCATATTGAATTTAGGAGATTTTTTTCTTTAATAACATTTATAAAAATTTAAAGGGAATTTTACAAAAATAATCACATTTTAATTTTATTTTAGAAAATTGATCATCTTAAAAAATGATTTTTAAACTAAACCGAAGAAATAAATTTTAAACCAAATTACCCTTGCAGACCAAACTCCAGTTTCGAGCAAGGGGAAACCTTGTTCCATATTAAATTGATTTATATTATTAGATAATTTAAATTTAAATTTATTAGATAAAGTTATTTAATTATTAAATAATATTATGTTAATGTTAGATTTAATTAATTTAAGTTTAAATTTAAATTTAAATTTAATAATTAAAATAATTTAAATTATCTAATAAATTTTAATAAATATTATTAAATTATTATATAATGTTATTTAAATTTAAACTAATTTAAATTATTAAATTTAAATTAATATAAAATATTAAACAATGTTATTAAACTATTAGTTAACGTTATTTAAATATTAGATAATTTAGCTATTAAATTATTAAAATAATATTATCTAATAATTAATAATTAAATTATTCAATAATTTATATTTTAAAAAGTTGTTAAATTAATTCAATTTATTTTTTTAAATTAATTTATGATTAATTTGTTACAAGTTTCAAGTAAGGCTTATACCCAATTTAAAATTAATTGAAAATTTAATAATTTATAATTTTTAAATTGTTTAATATTAAAATAATATAATCTAATATTTAAATAACATTATCTAATAATTTAATAATTTATATTAATTTATACTTAATACCTTACTTGAAAGTATAGTTTCGAGGAACGCAATTTCCTTGCCCGAAAGTGTAGTTTCTAATTCATTCACTCAAACAAACTCTTAACCTTACATATTCAGAAATTTATAGATTTGATCGAATAGTCAAAAACTCAAAATTTTAACGAAATTTAAAAGTATGAAAATAAGAGTAGACAGTTTTGAACGGGAGATTTTTCTCGAAATTAGAGTTGGGTCCGAACTTAATGAAGGATAATTTAGTACATATATTATTGTTTTTCTTGATTTTGTTTAAAAATTATTCAGTTTTATAAAATGAAATTAAAATATAATTATTTTCGTAAATTTCTCAAATTAAAAAAAAAAAAAGAAGAAGAAGAAGAAGAAAAGTACATATGTCAATCAACTTTCTAGAATTTAAAAATCGACGACTGGACCTCATGTTGTATATACATCATTTGACCATTGTTAACTGGCTCATCCTACTTTTGTAGGTAAGCTGGTGATTGACAATTCCTCTGCTTCGTTCTGCAGTCTGCTTTCCTTAATGGATAAAACTTGTAGGGGTTGAAATTAAGCAGTACACTGATTCTTGTGTCAAGTACAATGGACATTTCTTATAATAATAATAATAATAACTAAAATCAATCAATCAATCAATCAAAAGCGTGTCAAAACGACTTATCTCCATCGTTGTCTCAGCCACATAATTCATTATTTTTCTGTTTCGATGAATTTGTCCCATTTTTGGAAAAAAGATTATGGATGGGAAAGGATCAAAGGTCATCTGCCACGTTAACGAAATTTGTTTAACGTGGCAAGTGTCTATTGGTCCGTTCTAAGTGAAATGAGATTATGAAAATTAGACTCCTATCCGCATTCAACGTCCGCACCAAATATCTCACCCCATTGATGCACGTTTTATGGGGACCTACAGAAATGAAAACCGTCGACTGACGAAAGGAATGTCCAAACTGATAATAGGAGAAAGTGGAAAAGCTATGGAGTTTGTAGAACGTGAAAGAGGCGGACTAACAGCATACACAATTCTATCTTGTGCCAACTTGTCTTCGTTAATAACTAAAAAACCCAAGCTGACTTCCCTTTAAGCAAGATATACCGTTACGATAAGAAGTTATACCCAGCATGACAATCTTTTATTGGGAGGGACGTGGCAAGTTTTGGGGGACACGTACAAATAGTATTTACTCTATTAATATTTGTCACGGGTTAAATACTTATTAACCCAGAATAGATTAATAGATGCTTCCTACCGATCGTTACACGTCTAAGACTAATTCATTTTTATCTTGTACGATATACTGACACATTCTAATCCCCCAAAGAACCCAGTTTCTTAACAAGACCACCTTGGCTTCATTAAGAGCTGGCGCTGGTTTGTGGAGCATTTGATTTGATTGTAATCTAATCATGCAGCACCAATAACTACTGCGGGTCTAAATAACCACGCACTGTTGAAGAACATCACACTTTATTGGGTAAGTCGGATACTGACTTTAAACTGCATTGACCTCTTCCAAATTATCTGCCTCTCTGGTCCATGAATTTGTGTCACTAGCAAATAACAGACTTAAATGCAATCAAACCAAAAACAACTTTCATACAAGTCCAAAGTCTTACTGAATTCAATTAACATTACGACAAAAGGACAGGACAAAACGGGAAAATTTTCACCATTTCATATTAGAGTACATATGTTGGAACTAAGAAAAAGAGATTTACAAAAGTAGGCCGCCAATTCAGAATGAACCACCTGTTTTCCAATTGAAGCTAAAGATATATTGGCAGAGGGCGCGCAGAAGCTTTACCATTGTAAAATTAAAGTATACAACAAAAAAATGATACAAAGAATTCTCATTGTTTAGCTATGCCCTCCTGTGAGGATAATGAAGGGATTTTGAGGTTCCCTCAAATAGATCCAACAAGTAATTCTGCAGATCATCGGCACTGTACTTAATGTGCTTATCACTTAATTGATTCTTATGTTTGCTCTCAAAAGTGCGATAAGCTTGGATTACCTTCAGGGATGTTGAAATTCTCAAGTCTTCTCGAAGCTGAAGATTTGGGATGAGCCATGCTGTTTGGGTTTTGTAGACTTCCTCAAATGCGAGAAAAAAGCTCCTGAATATCTCTTTAAGTTGAGTTTTTGAGACAGAACTTGAATTGGAATTCCCATCATCCTTCAATAAAGCAAGGATTGAACTCCAAGTAGCTCTCTCGTAGTGTATTGCGTGCTGCTGGAATTTCCAGTTGGCCTTTCGAATCCAGTTATCTCCAAAAATAGGCCGAAGTTCTGAACTCTTAACCTTTTCAGCCATATAATGTATGTTGTTCATCAAAAATAAGTGTTGCAATGAAACGTCCTTGTACAACTTTGATTTATCAAGAAGTTTAGATTCTAGAATTGAAACAATTGACTGGTAGCGGAGAGCCATAGGTGAAACCTTGCACGGTGAACTTCCATTTAAGTTCTCCTCTTGTATTGTTAGATTCTCGTTAGCTGACAACGAACATGGATGCTCTTCATCATGGTTCTTTAAAATCAAATTGAGAGTCTCGCTGTAGTCTGTGAGAGTCCGAATGTAATTCATGACATATTTGGTCAGATGGAGAATTCCTCCTCCAGCAAAAGGTTTGCTTGTAGTGTAAGTTGCAATCGCATTCTCAAATTCCACAAACGTTGCTCTCCCAAAATCAGCCAACCTCCTCAGAACCTCATGATACTCGATTATAACAGAAGACCCAACATTTTCTGGATATAAAGCATTTATATCTGGAAAAAGATCTGCTAGTACCTCATACATGTCAAGAATGCAGAATAGCTCCTCTGGTTTGTGAGGTCCAATAGATACAGCTTCACCAAAATTCAACAGCTGCAACATTGAAGCCTTTGAAGCTTCAACAAAACATGCTACATTAACTGGCTCAAGGTCTCCAAAGATCCGATCACAGAGAAACTTTTCACTAGCTAGATAGATCCGCACATAGATCTTCGTAGCCCAAACCCATCTCTTGATCTTGGAATTCAAATTACCCCACTCCATCTTAAGTACATCCTCAACACTCAGTTTCTCCATTTCAAGAATAAAGAGACACTCATCCAACGCATCCTTTCGGGCCATGGCAAAGGCCTGGAAGCATTCACGATCATAATTAGACTGGAACATCAAATTTGCAATGCATCTGAGATCAGGAATCACATCTGGATGAACCAAATCAATGATGATTTCTTCCGAGATTCTGCTGACACTATCTCTTCGAAGAGATTCCTCAAAGGAATCATCCCCATAAGAAACAATTGAGCTCTCATCCATAATATCCTCTTCACTTGAACAGAAAGACATGTGTTCGGGCTCAAAGGGTTGCCTATTCTGAATAAGCAAGTGCCTGAACTCTTCCTCAAGTCTACTCATAGCCATTTGAAGAACATCATGAGCTTTCCGCAATAATTCTTCCTCATTTCCATTTTTGTTCAAACACAAACCATCTAAACGTTCAACCAATTTCCTGGCTTCATCCACGGTATTCAGATACTCAGAAGATTCATCTGGGCCCGATTCCCAAATCATAGACTGATCTGCCTCCCTCTTCATGATCTTCTCCTGAACAAAATTGAGCTGTTCTTCAATCTCAGTTATTTCCTCAGACTTGTCATCATTGATTGTAGCCATGGTTGACAGTTGGGAGCCAAGATCAGCCAATATTTTCTTCATATTGCTTGTAAGGTTCTTATTCGACCCTAATGCCCTCACAAGGTGTTTTGCTGCAGCAATCAAGTTTTCTTCTCCTTCCATTTCTGGTATGACCGCATCAGTATCTTCCATTGCTTCCAAGAAGCAAGGACTAACAACAATCGAAGCAGTGATTCAACACGCAATGCCGTCTAAAACCTTCAAAATTTTAACAAGCAGAAAAATTAATGCCACCCTTTTGGTCAAAATATCAAAGAGGATTTCAGCAAACCAAAATCATGACTTTATATCAAATGAACACTAGCGAAAATTGGCAAATACCCAACAAAGAAACTGCAGACTACAAGGTAAAGAATCGGTTAAATTATAGAATAATCGAAACTAGATTAAACGCAGATGTACACCAATATGATACAATCAAGAACTCCAATTTGATCTACTAACAACAAGAAGTCGAGCAATAAAAAACAAATTCAAGTTTTAATCTTTGGCAGGCATTTGCAGAAGAAATAGATCCATAAAGTAGAAAGAAACTATGAATCACAAAAACTAACATGGACATAAATGCATAAAATACAAATGGGTTTCCAAATTTTTAGCATTTAAGGACACAGGGAAGTCATCAAAAATCAAAGCTTGATGATCAAACATCAAAAGTATCAAAAGCTTAATGATATTATGAAAATATGAAGTCAATCTAAAAAAACTCGTAAAAATATAGCTTAAAGATATAACGAAAATATGAAGTTAATTTAAAAAACTCATAGAAATATATCATGTACGGACTATACAAAGAAAACCGACCTGTTTTTTGGGAGCTTAGATGGTAGTCTCAGCCGCTGTCATTTTTGGGTTTAAAATACATATGGTTTCTCTCTCTCCCTTCTTTTGTACTCAGCTACCTTTCCTCGTCGTTGAGTCTTCTTTTTTTTATTATGCTTTTGTAGCACTCGTGCCTTGACCATTTTTTGTCTACGCGGAGCTTCAGAAGAATATATTATGAATTCTACTCATCTTGGATCTTGGTACAAAATAAAAACACAAGTACATTAAAGTATTGTTTTACTAGTTAGTGACCATCCGAGTGGCAGGTTAATTATTATTTACTGGATTATTTTATTTATTAAAATATTTAACTCTCACACGATAAATATTATATCATTTAAAATTAAAATTTTACAACATATAACATTACTGATTTAAGAAAATATACGACGTTACAAAATTTATATACAAAACTATAAATTTGATGTTCATGGTCGTAAACTTTATGTTACCGGTCTTGCTATGGTAAATTCATATGTATTATACATTATTTGTCTTTTTTCTAATTTTTTTAAAAAAATTATAGATATAAAAAATAAGTCAAAGATTATATAAAAAAATTAAAATTTTTAATAAAAAATTGAAGAGTTGTACAATTGTACCCTATCTTTGTATTACATGTGTTATAAATTTTTTTTAAATAATAAAATTTATATTTTAAATTTGTAAAATTACTAGTATCTATTTATTAATAAGTAATATTACATGCCCAAAATTTGATTTTCAATAATATGGTTTTCATAAAATGAATGATGAAAGATATAATAAAATAATATAATATAATAATAGTTATTTAATTATTTACTTAATGAATACCATATTATTGAAAATAGAATATCATTCATTTGAGCTTTTCCGAAGAGTATAGCATAAGTTATTTTAGCATTATAGTGCTTAGTACTCAACCTTTTGCCTTTGGTTGGGGCATTTTCTTTACTTAACCTTTCTTACCCTGAAAAAGTAAGTTCACTTTGCATCCTTGAATCGATTACCATTTTCGACTAACCTAGTCTTCTCCGTACCTCAAGGTAATTTCACTTCCAATAAGAAAAAAGGAACCTACTGGGATAGACGTCAATCCCATGCATATTGTCTATACATTTGGTTGCATAAATTGCATAGTTATTTCTTTAATATTTATTGTATTATTGAGATTTAGTTTTAGAGTAATACTATACATTTCTAAATTTAACTCTCTATTAATGTAACAATTATTCATTAGATAACAAAAATATATAATAAATAATTATAATAATTCACTATCTAATAAAAGCTTAACGTATCACTTTTCATGTCATTTAAAATATATCATTGAGATAATTAGGATTTTTTTTTTATAATATTAATATTATATTTTTATTTAATATAATTTGTATAGGTAATTTTATTGAATTCAATATAGAAATTACAGATCCCATAAGTGTTTTGACTTAGTTTATATCTGGTTGTAATATATTAGTATTTAAAAAAATAAAAGTCTAAAAATAATAGTCAAGAGCTATTATTCAAACTTCCACTTTTTATTTTTAATTAATTATTTTTTTATTAACGTAGTAGTCAAATCTTGATAGGCAAAACTTGAAATTCCTTTTTTTTAAAAAAAAAAAAAAAAAAAAAACACTACGACTTCTTGTTGACATTTCTCTTTTTATTCGTCCTTAAATAGGAGAACAAGATACGTACGTCATTTCATACATAGGACTGTCTTCAATGATTCAAAAAACCAATTAATTTCCTCTGTTCAATCACAATTGTAAAACTTCTCATACTGAGACTCAAGTTGGAGATGTTCCCATGCCTTTCTTTCTTTCTTACTCACCATTTTAATACAAAATTATGGAAGAAAGTGGTCAACAATTTTCAGGAGACCACTAGATTATTAAAATATTACACCCATTTGGACAATTTATATGTATTGAGAAAATTAATAGAAAAATGTAACACCTTATACTATTTCAAATAGCTTCCAATTGGCATATGGTGCAATATTGGTCCCATATAATGCCATTCCTATCACAATTTTGGAAAGGGTTTCTAGAAAACAAATACCAAAATAACTACAGAATGTCTTCTGCTGAAAACAAGACAAACCTAAGTCTGTAATTTCCCCTTTTGGATTCATTGAAGAGCCATGTTAAGATGCATTTGACTTTACTGAATTTTCTATATTATTTTTAACTCTTTCTTTATAATTTTCATATCTTTAGTTATAATTATCAACTATTTTGTTGTAATTCTAAATTTTTATCCAACTTAATCATAATAAAAGATTAATAATAGTTGTATCTACGACTGAATATACCTTAGTTTTGCTATTCATCGAAAAATATGGGTATTTTTTAAAATAATAATATCATTCATCTCAAAATTTTTATTTTAAAATAAAATTTGAATGAGGTGACGGATAAGTTAACATAATATTTATTGAATGATAAATTTTACAATTTGTAAAGTTATTTGTTGCATCATTTCACTAATTAATGAATACATACCATCTTATATAAGATACATTTCTTGGATGAAAATTTTAAAGTTATTAATGTTACTCATTTCTTAAATAAAGAATACCCTTAAATCAATTTGTGACCCAGGGTAAATTTTTACAGACCATAAGGCAATTTTTACCCCATTTTTCTTTCAAAGAATTATACCCTCAAGGGTTGAGGGGCTGAAATAAATGGGTAAATTCCTAACAAAATGTACCTTGATTAACACATTCCATTTTCAGTTCCTATTACAAAATCAATCTTTTTTCTCCTTCTCTCTTTCCCCCTCTCTACCAATGATGAAATATAACACATTTTCTTTGTCTAGAGAACGAAATAACAGCCAATACCCAACATTTGGAATCTCTCTCTCTCTCTCTCTCTCTCTTTTTAACCAAATTAAGTAGAAATTTTTTGTTCTCCTTCCATCAGGATTTAGGGAGTGGTTCCCCTCTTAAAAATGATTTGAATAGTTGAAGTGCCACTCTTGGCTTGAACAGAGGGACTTCATGCCCTGCTCCTCTCACTGTTGCAAATGTTAGCCCTTCGTAAACTTCTGTCCATCCTCCAACCTCAACAACACCACCAAAAAATAAATAAAAAAATTCACTGCACATTTATTATGTCTAAATATTAGAAATGCACATTTGTATCCTTATATTGTTATATTTTGACAGATGAAGATATAATTTTTTCATTTGTATCAAATATGTCCTTAACTATTATTGAAATGACCATTTCATATCACCTTTATGATATTTACCTTTTAGAGCCATTTCGATAGACATGTTAATTATTGCCTTATAGTCTTATAGATCATGAATCTATTTGACAGACATTCTAGTGTTGTGTTTTTATTTATGAATAATTTAAAAAATTAGGAACCCAAATGTTATTATCTGGGTATAACATATAAATAAATATAAACATCTCAATGGATATTTTCACGTTGTCTTATGCTGGCCAAATGCACATGGATTAGGTGTTATATATTGACCATCAAGCGGATTTATATCTCATATAATGACATTGAATTATTATGTTGTTAGGTACTGATAGCAACATCACCCATATAATTTTCTTTTACTTCCTTCTATTTATTTTAATAAAAACATTAATGGAATTCCTGCAACTGGGAAGGACTGGTCACTGAGCATGCATTCCTTCACAAACTAATTGAAACCAACTCAATTATGTCAAAAAGTTAAGATATTTGATGCAGGTCTAACTCCCAATTTTAAATTCCTAGCAATTTTTCGTTTAATATATAAATTAAGAGAAGGTTATTAATTAATTTTACTAACCTGCTTTTTAACATACCATGGATACCATGGAAGTTTTGTTGTTAATTTGAGTTGTGCAAGTGAGTATCTGGTTGCTGTAACAGGCACCACTGAGTCCACATCCCCACTGTAATTTTTGAAAGAAAGAAAATTTTTTATATTTATACATGAATGACTAGAGATATAAGGAAAAATTGATGAATTTCTGATTGTTAATACAAAATTTGGCAACCTGAAAACCCAAACTCTCAGTCCACCAGCAATCATTTTCCTGTAAATTGGAAGAACTGATACATCTGTGTCGTTCCAATTTCGATTTAAAACTTCACTGTATAAAAATGTAAAAAAAAAAAAAATCCAGCAAAAACCAATTAGCATGTTTTGAAATTTTGTTCTGGTAATCTCTCTTCTTAAAATCTGGACCATCGAATCTATATATAGAAAGAGTGTTCCTGGTCTAAATTTTAATAAAAAATAAAAAAATGAGAACATCAACACTTGAAAATAATAAAAATTCTTATTTTGTAGTTAATAGATCACCTGCAAGCAGTCCATTTATAAGGAATTCTGGTTTTGTTAGCATGAAGGGCTCTCTGAACATCGGGTCTATTGTAGTAAATCTCAGCATATTTCTCTGTGCATGGATCATACCCTGATATTTGCCTGAAAACCTGGTTGTAGATAAACCCAAAAATGAATCACGTTCAGATAAATTATGCAGAATATGATCAAATAAAATGAAAATTACCCTGCGAGGCCGATGAGGCAACCGCATATTATGGCGACTTGAAGCAAAAGTACTGCTTCCATCTGAGTTGTTACAAGGAGGTGCATAGATGTTGTACTGATCAATGTTTCCAAATTCTTGATCCATTGCATAACTATATAGTGATTCACACTCATCTGATTCCTTCTGCCTTCGAAAATCGCAAGTGTTGATCAGTTGCCGGTAAGTTTTATCAGAGATCATAGCATGACTCCACCAGTATGTAACAGTTCCAAGGTTATCATAGTAGTTGTCTGTCACTGCATTGCCGACCTGAAATTTTTTATTTTTTTCAATCAAATTCTGAGTAAGTAAACATGTAATATGCTAAGAGGTTGGTATTTGTATATGCTTAGAGGATTTAGTTAACTATTTATTACCATAATGCCTTTGAAATTTATGGGGTGTTTAGACTTTGCATTATGGATCATAATTTCTCTGGCCAGCTGAGGGACATAGTGACCAGCATAGCTTTCTCCGGTTAGGTATAATTCACGGCGTTTGTATCGTGGGAAACGTTCCATCCATTGGATAAGGAATTCCAGCGAGTCCTTGGCTGTATTATAATCACAAAATTAATGATTGCAGCATATTCAACACATATGATTAAGAAAAATTGCATTTTGTTTGAATTTTGACCACAATTATTGTTGCACCAGTATGGTTAGATTATTAACTACATGTAATTTTATATATTTTTTTTCTTAATGTGAAGTAATATTAAGATTAAAATCATGATTAACTTGCTTAATTTATGTGTGTCAACGATTTTATGTGGAAAAGAAATGATATGGATCATGTCATCATATGGTTTAGTGGTGCTACCTCTAGTCTTCATGTGGCCTACTAATGTCATCATATTCTTTCAAATCTACAGACATATTATTAAAAAAAAGAAAAAAAGAAAAGAAAAAAGTGAGTCCTACCGGTGCGGTGATCACCAGTGTCAAATAAATCTTTCGAGCGGTTGGTATAAGAGAAGCCAACACCTGCCGGAGTTTCTAAGAACAATAAGTTGGCTACCGTGTTCCATGAGAATTTGTTGAGGTACAATCCTGAAACAGTCTTGTTAATTCTAAATGGGCCTATTTCTTCGGAAGCTCCATATGCAACAGAAGAGCAACCAGGGCCTGTGTAACACAAAATAAAAAACATGTTAAGACCTCTCATATTATTTTGACAAATTTTGTGAGTTAAATTCTTCAGTATTACGTTATGTATTAGAACGGGCTTTTATCAGAATCGTCTCGAAATCAAGTGCAACTGAAATCCAACTTAAATATGAATCCTATATAAGACCACTTACACATGAAAAGTCTAAAAGCAACACCTCTTAGCATAAACCAAAAGCAACTGGTTGGCCTAATTTGCTGACTAAAAGATAACTTAAGAATTATCCAACAAAGGTATATAGAATTATACAAAGAAAGAAAAGTTGCCGTTGGAAAGCAATTGGACAAGTGGAAGATACTGAATTGTGCTAGACTTATATATTGATAATTCAACCGTATTGTGTACGTATGTATAGCTGTGCATTGATGGTGCAACAAACACAAGCTGACAAAGAGTTGGCTCACATTGAATACAGCAATGGCTATGACATATTAAATGTCGTCTATTTCTAGTTGCTATCATGCATTTATTTTCTGAAATTAATCACTCCATGCAAATTCTCACACACATGCAAGACTGTATGCGTGTGAGAAAAAAAGAGAAAGAGAAAGGTCTTTGTATTTTTGTGCGATTGATCTTCAATTTTCACAAAGGTCATGATAAATTTATCCGCAACCCCTATTGGTAGTTAGGTCATCATCATGTTAACTTCTGAATAAACCATATAATATTGGTAGGCCACAGTGACAACTGTTGCCGATCTATTAATATTTCCTTCGTAAGAAAATGTATTGTCAGCTTCTAACCTTAGATACACAAACGGGAATGGGGTAGAGATAAAACATCATCTCTTCTGTCATGAAAGATTAGTTACAGGATGTAGAGAAGCTTCTAAACTTTGTTTACAACACTGCTAAGAAGAGGAAAAAACTTGCCCAAAATAAAAATAAATAAATAAATAAACTTCCTAAATTAAAAATAATAATAATAATAATAAGCCCATCTGTGACAAATATTTTTTCACTATCCGAGGAAAAAAAACCATGTCGGCACCCAGAAAAACATATAGTTGAACTTGAAGGTCTTTTAGAACATTATTAGTTGGATCATTAGGGTAGTGTTTGAATCTCGTTTATACTAAAATTAAATTATAGAAAGAACTATTAGTTAAATTAATGTAGTCTATATTTTTTGTTAAAAAAACAAATGGAAAAGTGGGGCAAATGCAAAAGGGAAAGCATGACATTGATGAAAACTCGTACTCTGAAAAATATGTTGAGCATATTTATTAATATATAGTTATGATTAGAAGCAATATAACAGTAACATAGCATATTATCTAAAGCATATACACATGCATTTTCTTTTTTTTTTTTTTGGTTTGTGTGTCTGTGTGTAAGGTAATTGATATGACAAGAGCTTGGAGAAATGAAAGAAGGGCTAAAGCTTAATTACCTCCATTAAGCCAAACAACAAGAGGTTTCGATAGAGGATTTTGGGCAGCTTCTGTAAGCCAGTAAAATAGAGCTCTACCGACAACTTTGTTAACAGTAACATAACCAGAGAATTGTTGAAAGGAAACCTTTGGCTGCCCAGGAAGTGCTGTAATTCTGTCAGCTTCTTCTTCCTTACTCACTTCTACTGCTGCTGATGTTGTTGCTCCATAGCAGCAACAGATAGAAATAAAAAGATTTAGTGTAAGAAACACAGCGACCATGGAAACAAAGATCTGACTTTGACCCATCTCCATGGCCTTCACGAAGAAAGAAGAAAGGAAAAGAAAAGAAAGGTCTTATTAGTTTGTCTGTGATGTGAAGCAAGGAGTAAGTGTTATTCAGCATGGAATAAATAGGGAGAGAGAGGAGAGAGAGATTGATTAGTGAGTGCTGTTCTTATTTTCAAGTCTATACCATTATAATTTGGGGCACCCCTTTTGAATTCATATTCAAAAAGTCAAATTTGGCCCTATATAGAATTCCATCAATAAAGAATTGGCAATTTGGGTTGTTTCATTATTTGAGATAATTTATTGAGATTTTATTTTTATATTTTAAATAATTTGTGATACACAATCGATTATGGCTTTAAAAAATTTAAATAAAATTCAAATGACAACTATTACTTTGGCAATCTCACTTGGTTGGATGACTGTCATCTCTCTAGTTGGCTATTATTCTTCTCTAATTAAATATTGACTGCTACAAATATGATATGATTTGAAATTTTAAAGAATTTTATCTATAAAAAAAATTGTCCCACTTGGAGAAATTGTACCCGGAAATCCATTTAGATGTTTCTCTTCAATTTGATTGCAAAATTTAGATAAATCCTAATAAGATCTTACTTAATAGTGTTAATAGTCAAAGAGATATAAAAAAGAAACTCAATTATAAAGAAATTAATAAAATGTTCTGTAACTACTTTAAAAAATGATGTTGAAGCTTTTGGTTAAAGTACTTTCCTTGATAAATACACTTAAAATACATCTTTAATTATTCTTTGACTTAATGGTCTTTTACTAAATAATTAAGATATATGGGAGACGTCCATATCACATATATTAAATCAAATTACATAAATAAATTTAGTTATTTATTTTGTTGAGTGTCTTCAATTTTGTTTTAATTATTAAGGCGATGGCCTCACGTGGTTTTCATACAATCCACGAACACATTCCCTATAATCCTTCATTAATTCCTCTTGTATTCATATACCAACACTTCGACCCTCTATTCTCTATAGATTTCTTTTTCTTCTTCTTCAACACGCTTGGCTTTTTCCACTCCCATTTCGTTCTCTATTATTTTATTTTACATTTATTTATTAATTAATTCATCTTCTTTTTTTTTTTTCTTACAGTGTTGTTATTTATATGGATATATGACTATATAATGTGAGTTGTTCTTATTTATTATTAATTCTATTTTTGACAATAGAAAATTATTTCTTTTGGCATATACGGTGGTTGTTCAACTTTTAATGTGTGATTACTACTTTTGCCTCCTAATTTTGCAGCTTACTATAGTGAAGGATCTATTAACTGAAAAAGCAATTTGGCCCGGAAAAGGACTGCAAATACCCAACTCATAGTCATCAATTTAACCGAACTAAATTGAATGAACAATAAATCTAGCTAAACTTTTTGTTCCACTAAAAATAATCTCATTATCTTTTTCCTAATTGTTAAAGATAAAATTAACAAATCAATATTATAGCAAAAACGTTAGAAACTATGTAATACAACAACTAAAATGTGTGCAATCCCCTTATATCAGAATCTCATTTTAATACCCTACATAAACTAGAACCCAAATACATTTGTTTTGCTTTAGTTGAAAATTTTGGTTAATAAATACAAATTATATGCATGAATTGCCTTTACGAAAATCAAAGGTTACTTTGCTTTTGCTTTTTTTGATTTTCTGCTACTCTCTTTGCGTGCACGCGAGGTGGGGATTGTCATTGACAACTGAAAATAGCAATAGTGTTTTTGTGGCAAATTGGCCAAGGTCATAGCCATGATAGTTGGACTTCAACGCTTTGCTTGTTTCGTGTCAAATTCATTGACGAACTCAAAAATAATAATTAAAAACAAACAAAAAACATATTTTCAACACTACTACTGTTACTGTTCTTGATAACTCATCATCACAAAGCCAAACCCATTTCCCATCATTTTCCGCTTTGCACCATTCATTTTTTTAAATAATTTCAGACATGTTTTTGCTTTCTTTATTTTGGTACTCGGGCTTCTGCAATTTCTTGGCTTGCTGCTAATTATGCTTGTAGTACTTTTGCACGAGTTTTGGCAAATTGACATTGGCTTTAGAAGATTCTATTCTTCAAAAAATACTAATTTTCTCGTTGGTTAGATTCTTAAATTCATGTATTTTAACAAGAAAGCAGATATGAAACAAAATGAATCACCCATATGTTCTTTTTATAATTTTTTTAGTTCACATTCTAAACATAAGAGATTTTTTAAATATAAAAATTTATCATCTTCAATTATCACATGTACATGTAACTTATGAATTCAGTTTGATTGAATGGATAATATCTTTAAGATGATATTAAAGATTTTATTTTTAAATTTTATCTTACACCAAATTTAGGAGGAATTTGAATTATTATTATTACTATAATTTTTTATAATTGTTACAAATATATATGGGCAACTTCTCATATTATAATCTTTAGTTATTTGGTGACTCTTTGTATAAAGAGTTGAGAAATTTTTTAACTTCTTTCTATTTCTAATTTGAACATTTGTTTCACTGAAAAGGAAATGGAAAATAACTTATCATTGATAGCCATGGTAATAAGAAGTTTCCAAAAAGAAATCAATAGATAAACATGGAAACATAATAATTAATTAATGAATATTAATGGGGAACATTAATTGAAGTAGTTATGGTATTTATGACCACATTAATATTAGGAGGAAAGAAGCAGGATCGGTTGGCTCTCTTTTGCGCTTTTAAAGTCGTAGAAACACTTCCCCAATAGCAGCACTCACTGAAGAAAGAGTGAAAAGAAACAGTGATTTGAATGTGAATTAGTGAAATATTGAGTCATTTTCGATTAGTCAATGCTATCGCTCCCTCTGCATATGTAGAAACCCACATCTTGAAATTCTCAAAAGGAAATTTATTTCATGGATCGATTGATTGATCACCACGCATTAATTTAAATGACAATCTTGTGCTGTTAGTAAATTAAAAAATCTTTCATTATGATTAATCAACAAATGCGATCTTATTTACTAGTTAATTAATAGGGTATGTTATTTCCTAATGGTCTCTAATTTTTTAAACTTACTTCTTTAGTTTTTTTTTTAAGTATTTTAGATGTAGAAAAATATTATTAACCAAATAAAAAGTGATAAATTTAAAAGAGAACAAAACAAGCCCTAGTTCTCATTATAAAAAATAAAAAAAAAAAACATAAAATTAATAAATTTAAAAATGGGCAAATTTTGTAACTCAAAACTTAATTAGCAACATACATTAAACTTGATTTAAGTATCCATGAGCTCTCATCAAATAAAAGAAAAATAATTAAAATTACGACGAGTCAAAGAATTGATTATAGAGTTTTTGCTAATAAATACTTGTAAAAATTTTTATATTTGATAAATTATATTTTTGAATATATTAAAATTTATCATTAATTATTATATTAAACATTAAAAATTATTATTAATAATAAATATAAAAATATTGACAATTGCCTTACAACACTTATTAACAAAATTTTTTATTATATTATTTTTTTAAAAAACAGGATAGAAGTGAAAATCACAAAACAATTAAATTTAACAATTATGCAAAAGTTTGGAAATTCTAAACTTACACTACACATAATCGCCAAGATGTAAATTATATTGCAAGAAATTAAATTTGTTCCAAGCAACTAAAAAGATAACCAATATCCAGCTTTTATTTTCAATTCATATATTATATTTATTTATTTACTTATATATTTCTTGTCAACATACAGTTAAAAATAATAAAAAAAGGGATAAAATCTTTTGTTTCAAACATTTTGGACACTCAATGCTGCACGGTGTATGAGTCAAGTCAGAAATAAAAGCAGAGTAGAGGGAGTAGAGTCTGCTAAACACACGTGCTGTTGATGTGACATTGAAATACTGGTAAACAATTTTAATGTCTTATTCAAAATAATATTTTGCAGTTGTTGACCTGAAAGGACTGAAGAAAAAGAGGGGATTAATTAAAAAAAAAAAATAACTGCAGTTTTTTACACTAATTATTACCCTTGTCATTAGTTTATTGTAATAATTTTTATTTTAAAATGGGTTACCTTGAGTTTAAGTCATCAAATCGCATTTAAAAAATTTTATTTTTCTCGTACTTTTTTAAAATTTAATAAGAGATGTCTCATAAATTTGCTGGTACAAGATTTAAAATTTTATCGTTATCTATTCTTAGTATAAAATTTTGTTTCAAAATGAACATAAATCTTTTTTTTTCTTTTTTTGATATCTTCTAATAAGATAATAATCGATGGATGAGGTGTCATAATATAAGAGTTTGAATTTCTTCACTGAATTAATGATCCATTTTGCCTGTAAAATTTTTTGGCCTTCTTCTTCTTCTTCTTCTTGATAATTTTAATTTTCATCGCGTTATATTCATTAATTTAATTTTAGGATTCAATCCACTTGTTTATGGTAGTGCTACAATCCCTTAATTTTTTTCTTTTGTTAGATTATGTATGGGGGTTTAATTTCTATTATTAATCTCAAAGTAAAAGTTAATTTTGAAGAATTCTACCACTCGGGGAGCAAGCTTCAATTTGATCACAAAATTACTACTATTACTAGTCAAAATGAAACAGAACATGATAGCCAATAATTGGTATTCAATTCAATTTGTGGGTGCTAGTTGTTCAATGTCATCATTATATTTCAAACTACAAGACTGATTTTTTTAATTTTTATTTTCGATTTGTCATATCTCTCTCTGTTTCTTATTGATAATGATATCAGGAATTGAATTTTCTCTCTTCCTATCATATTTTTGTACCAATTTCTTCTTGGTGGTATGCAAATGAGCAGATAGATGATGCTGAATCTGAATGTCACAATTCATTATCCATAAGCAAAATTATTAATTTCAATTAAAACAGTTATAAAATAAAATTCTTAATTGTTAAACAAAAGATAATATATTGTAAAATAATAGAATTGTAGAAAAATATATTATCTGTAGTAGTCTTCCTGTTTTTTATATGATGACAAATAGGAGTGAAGCCATGTCATGGCCTAAAAGTAACCAAGACCCTGTCGGCCATGATAAAAATTTATTCAAAATTTATATAAAAATAGAATTTTTAAATTTTAGTCCTTACAGATTTTTTTTAAGTTTATAATTTAACCTTCTCAAAATATAAATTCTAGCCCCGTCACTGATGGCAGAGGTGATGTAATGGCATATGGCCAAATTGACACAGGCTGTTGTTTCAATTCAGAATAATGATGAGCATAAAGAAGAATAGGATAAGTTCAATTTGATGTAGGGAAACTTTCTCATTCGCAATCACATTCCCACATATACGTTTTTCATTAATTAATATAAAATAAATTTTAATGAAGCATATATAATATTATTTCTATAACTTTGTAGTACTCATAATTAAAGTAAGGAAATATGGAGGACTACCCATAACTCATCCCGCCCAACTTTAGTAGGACAATGCAAATTGGAAATGGTCATTATATAATTCAGATGTCCTATTTAATAAACATGTATAATTTCTAACAAATTGTTTTACAGTGGATGATCTAAAAGTATATATTAAAAGCTTAGGGTAAGAAAGGTTTTAAATATTAAAAAAATTATATCATGAATACATTGTTAAAGATCCAATCATCTCTTTATGTTTCTATATTTTTATAAATCATTCATTTAGAACATAAATCTTCATAGACAATGTTATCTTGATATGGATATAAATTATCAATAAGATTTTAAATTATCGACTCACATTATATAAGTAATTGTAATATTATAATATTTTAAAAAAATCTTAATATTTTTTTATAGGTATAAACTATTTAACACATAAATTTTTTCTCTTTATAGCATATTATTTTTTAAAATAGCTACCAGTGATCATTTTAAAAGATATCATTAACGACGAGATATTTATATAATGCAATTTATAAATGATGATCCAATTTTAAATAAACTCACATTAATCTCTCTTGTGTACATAATTTATTTAGATAAAATATGACTTTTTTAGAGCATAATCTTATTTATTGAATTATTTACAAGTTTATTTGATATTGAAATGTTATATTTTAAAGTCATAATGCTACACTATAGTCAAATTTATGAAAAAATATGTAATACTGGTTTTTTTAACTAAAGACATCTTAGTCATTTTATCACGTAAGGATATTTTTGTTATTTTTGTCATATTAGTAAATGGATGTTATATAGTGTAGACTAAGTAATATGAGATAAAGTGCAAAATTCGAGAAGATTTTATTGAAAAACAATCAAGATCAAAAGAGATTTTCTAAATATAAATCTTTTTGAATACTCTACATTCAAAGTGAATTTTCTGTTGATCTAAACCTCAAATTGACAAACTATATTTTTCTACTCAAATATGGGAGAAATAACTTAAGGTTAGAAAGAAATGGAAGAGAAAATGAATGTCAAATAAGAGTAAAAAAAGCAACGAAAAATAAAGAAAGACAAATGCCAAAAGGGAGGGGGAAAAAACCAAGCCAAGACACCCGAGGTTGTCTAGCCTTGGGTCTAGGATTGAACATGACGTTAGACTTGGTTTGGAGAGCTATCCAGCGATAAATATCTCGCTAGACGTCTTTAGCGATCCTAAAAATGATAATTTTGTTCCATATCCCTAAGTTTTCTTCCTTAACTGTTTCAAAGGCATTTTAGACCTTTTATACCCTATTATATATACTTTCAACACCTCTCAAACTCTTATTTTCTCTCCTCTCCTCTCATTTTCTACTTTCTTTCCTTCTCTCTCTCTTGAATCCAAACACCCATCTCTCAAATTTTTACTTTTCTTTTAATTTCACACTCAAAATAACTTTTACTCAATATTTAAGTTTGCTACAATGATTATTTTCATGATTTGGGCAAGATTTATAAAGGGACCAAAGCTAGGGTTTTATACACACTTTTAAATTTTTTAAAATTGATGAAATTTACGGCATCTTTATGTCCTAAACTACTTATCGATAAAATTTCTAACTTGTTCTAAGCACGATTTTGTAGTATATTTGAATTGATGACTTAGACTTTACTGTATGTTTATCTATTTATATAAAAATGAACGAGTTAGAGAGTTGAGTTTGTATGTTGATGCGTACTAGAAGTGATTATGATAAATTAGGAATAGCTATGAAATTTTATTTGGTGAAAATCAGGTAAATATTTAAAAATGAGTATAATTTTATTTGATTGAGTTTGACTAAAAAATCTTAATATTTTAAGCATATTTATGACGTATAGATAATATTGAATACTATTTGAGATTTATAATTGATAAATTTGTAGATATACTTGTGATTTAGGCTTAGATAACTTGAGTAGCGAAGCTTTAAGGTGTAAGGGGTAAAAGAAGTATATACCCTCCTTAAACTATAAGCGAATGACTTTTCTTTTAAATATTTTCAAATTTTTTATGAAAATTTATTTTTTGATGAATTAGAAAATAACTTATTATATATTTTTTATTTTAAATCAAATAATACAAATGGTCTCTAATTTATGAGGTTTGATTTATATATATATATATTAAAAATGTTTTAGTGATATGATTTGAGTTATAATAAATATTTATAAATGATTATGATATGTGATTTAGTGAGATTGTATGATTTATGAATTTTATGATGATTAATAGGAGAGCCAATTTTGAGTGATTTTATTTTCTAATAATAATGGTTGGAGGACATTTGTAGATATAAGGTATTAAGAAGTTTAGAGATGAATCAAGATAGTGGCCATTTTAGGTGAGTTCGTATAAGAGAAATTACGATCTCATTTGTAAAGTAGCCTACTAGATAAAAGTATCGGAGATAAACACATGTGCATTCATGTACTACTCGAAGCCAACATCAATGTTAGGTAATTTTTATAAAAATGATCATGGTTTTACTTGAAACATGTGCATAACATTTTATTTTACTTACATAGGTTTATATAGAAAAAAAATAGATCATCGATGGTTTGGGTTCAGTCTTAACCAGAGTAATTACCAAAAAAAAAGGCCAGCTTAATAATTTGTTGATACAAGATGTAGTTTTCGTTACAGTGATTGAATTTTACAAAAAATCTTAAATGTTTTCTTCATTTTTCTATAAATATTTTTATATATTTATATATGTTTTATATCTACTTACAGAATATACTCTTATATATTCACCCCCTCATACTTCTATTTTAGATATTTATAAGTAGAAATATGCATTAGTTAATAGTGGTAATCATTTCTTAGAGATTTAAAAATTGCAGGTATATTTTTTGTTTTGTACTTACTATTTTTATAGAGTGTAATAGATGTTGTTTAATAATTTTAATTACTGTATTTAATATTTTTAAAATATTATTTAATTTTAAATTAGTTATATAATATTTAATAAAGTTAGATGTTTTTATTATTTAAATTTTTAGTTAAAATTTATTTTAAATATTTATAGTTAAAAAATAATGATATTTAAAATTTTACAAATTCTCATGTTATGAATTTTATTTTTTAGAATCGTAACACAAAGATATACGATAATTTTCATGTGAAAGATTTTGATTTGGAGGACGACAAAATAAGTGAATCTCACTTATTATTATTATTATTATTATTTTAAAATACAATAAAATGTACCATAATGGCCATATGTAATCTATATTCAATGAACTTACCATTAAATAATTAAGTGGAATTTCATCATTCCCCAACTCTATATGCATTAACCTTCACTTACATTACCATTTACCTATCGCCATTAATAATGGTGGCATACACACACGCAGAAGTTTATTGGATTTATTGGATATGATTACAAAACACAATTATTAGAAGAATAAGTTAACTTGGCATAATTATTGCGATTGCCCATTTTATTCAATGTTTAATTGCACGAAATTATTACATGACCCTTGGCTTAGTTCAAACTTAAAAAGCTATAAACATGAATATCTATATTTTAAAAAGACCATATTTATTTTTAAATTACCAAAAAGAAATCATAAAAAGAAGTGAGAATTACCAAACGAAAAGGTAATTTTTTTTTATTGATATAAAATTGTAATATAATAATTTTGTATTTTTCTTGAATCAATTATTGTAAGTAGAAAATGCCCAGCAAATACCAAGGACAAAACTCAAAAAGCTTATCTTGATTCTTGAAAACAGGAAGCTATCCAGATGATGTAACGAAGTTTATTGTCTTTTGAGGAGATTGGTTTCAAAGAGTTGTTTTCCTAATCTGTAATGATTTGTCATTAAAATTGAAGATGTTGACCATTCAATAATTATGATTTAAGTTGTTGACTTTTCAATAATTGTGGCCTTAATATCTGCTTGTTACCAAGAAATTAAAATAGTTAATTATGCAATTTCAGATTTAAAATTCAATATTCTTGTAAAAATTAACATAAAAATAATAATAATAATTTTTGCTAAGTATGCATTTATGAAAATTTTTATATTTAATAAATTATATTTTTTAATATATTAAATTTTATTATTAATTATTCTATTAAATATAAAAAATTGTCATAAATAAATAAATAATTATTAACAAATGTCATAAGAGTATTTGTTAAAAAAATAAAATGTAAAATTATTAATAACAACAATAAATGTAAAATTAAAGCTATGCTATCAATCACAAGTATGATATTTATATTTGACTTAAGGTATATTTAATATTAGTAATTTCTACTTAACTTAAAATTAAAGTTAAAAAAGTATATCATACACTGAAATTTTTAATCAGATTTACACAATTTTATATTAATATTTAATATTTTGTTAATTTATTTTTATTTGAATACATTTTTGACATGACTTTTAAGTCACCACTCTTCAATATATATATATATATATATATATATATATATATATAATGTTAACATGATTATTCATTAGTAGCTTAGCGCTTGCCTTTATTTCTAAAAGATTATTAAAATAGAAATTTTTTTATTAATAATATTGGTGTAAAAACCACCCATTAGAAGCGTAGATCTCGGCAGCCAATTTTATAGGGATAAATTATTCGTAAATTCTTGATTATAATATTTAATATTAAAAAAACTTAGTTTTAATATAAAAGATTGAATACAATAAATTAATACAGTGTTACAACAAATTTTATTTAAATATTTTAATTTTAAAATTTACATTAAAAATATTAATTTTTTCTTATAATGTTTTAAATTTTATATTACAAAAAAAAAGATGTCATAAAATAAATTAATAAAATATGAATGCGCACGTGTACATTGTTAATGCAAAAATGGTCAATTGAGAGAGAGAGAGAGAGAGGGGGAGAAATAAGGATGAATCCAGTCTTTGACAAAGCCCATGATGCTAACTTTGTTCCCAAGTCAAAATAACTCGACTTCTTTGCTTGCAATTGAAGAAAGATTTGCTTTGAAAATAGAAAACAATAATATAAATGCTGAATTTATGGATTCAAATCATATCATGCATTTAAAGACTGAAAAATAGGCCATTGTTGGATTCACTACCTCATTTAGCTATCCTTTTAATTAGTTATCTAATTACTTTGATTAAGCCATAAACTTTAAATTTTCTAGGCATTTAGGCCAAGGTTTTGTTTTATGTTTTACTTTTAGTATCACTTAATGTAGTGTTAATGAGATATTAAGGATATGCTAATATGGTATTAAAGCGTTATAATTTTAAAATCATAATTTGTACAAAGTAAAACTATTGGCCGTCAAGAGAAATTGACAAATAGTAATTGACTGTCAAATATAAATTGTCAACATTTAGTAATACTTGAAAGATTTCAAATTAACAATGAATAAAATAATTAAATATATTAAATATCAAAAATTATCATAAATAGTAAATATAAAAATCTTAACCTTCAACAAAATCTAATAATTAATAAATAGTGTGAGCTTATTTAACATATTTTATTATTAAATTGTCGTCCTAAAATATAATCCTATGATTCTAAATGTGTCCTATTAATCTCGTTAAAAAACTATTGGGATTCATTAAAGGTTATATAAGTATTTTTTAATATAGGTATTGTGAGAGATGTCTAATATTGAATGTGTAGGTTAGATTTAATATTTTTTTTTATCATTTATTTTATTTGTTTAAAATAAATTTATTTTTTCTTATGTTCAAGTTTATCATGATTATAAGTCTATTTTTGGATAATACTTTGAATGATTTGATAAAAATGTCAAATAAAGTTTGCTATATAATATGTTTGGCTTTATAACTCAGACTTTGAATTTTGCAATAGGAGATAAAATTAAAAATAAAATTAATATTTGTTCTTTTTTTTTTTTAATAAGTTTTTTGCCCAATTATTTTCTATAGTAATAAACCAAGAAAACAATGAATGATGCAAATAAAATTGAGTGCAGTATATATATAATTTTATGCAAATTGATATAATAATGTGATATTTTTATTATATATTTTATATTTTAAAAAAGTTTATCTTATTGGAGGAAAAATTAGAATTTTATGTAGCCCACTTAAATCTTGCCCCGTTAAAGTGAACCCACAATTTGGTAATGCAAACTTTATTTTAAACCTTAACGGGTACTATGATCAGAATAGGCCAAAATTCGACCGTTGGAAACCCATTCCTACGGAAAAACAGTAATCTCCAAAACACAAAACGCTATCAACTTTATATGCATATAGACTCTTTCTTTAATTTACCCAAATTTTCAGTTCAACAACTCTCTCTTCTTAATCTTCTCCCTCTTCAGTAATCTTTTCTCCTCAGATAAACGAATTCGTAGGCCAATGGAGAAAATAGAGAATGCGATTGAAACGCCATTGAAATGTTCTGTTGAAGCAGAAAACACCCAATTGGAGCACAAGACGCTGAAGCAGAATCAAGAAACTGATCAGAACGCACAAGATTCTGGCAATGAACTACAAAAAACTGGTACCCCAGATCGACTTAAATTGGCTAAAGCATTTAGGTATCCTGAAAGTCATGTAATTCTGTATACCCTTCTAATTTTTGTACTGGAAAATTGGTTAAAATTTTGTTTTATGCATAAAGATTCTGATTTGTGCTTTCGTTTTTTTTTTTTTGTTGTAAAGGTATAGGAGCCCAACTGATTCAATGATGTCACCTGTTTCAAAAGGATTGCTTGCTAGAAACAGAAAGGGAAGTGTTCTTTTGCCACCAAGCATCAATCAGCCCAAGGTATAGTTTAGTGTTCCTACTCACTTCAAGACACTGATTTTAGTTCATGCATTTAATCCAATTTTGGTCAATTGCAGAATCAAGAATTGCTTGATCAGAACGTGGGTTTGTTTAAAAACTGAAGTTGTGGATTTTGGTGGAGGGAGCTCAATCATATGGATTCTTGGACATCATGAATTTGTCCACAATTTACGAGTCTTGTGTATGTAATATAGAAGAATATTATGGGATGTATTAGTGAAGCCTATTTCTATTCTTCATTTCATGGAAATGAATGTCATGTGATTTTGCTCGAGCTTACTTGTGTAATTTGAATTCTGTTCTGTAATAAAATCTTTAAAACAGTTCATCAATTTCAAATGCCTATTTCTAATTATGAGATAATGAGTCGGCGAAGGAAGATAATGATCTATAGTTTGAAGATTAGTGACGTTGTCAGTTCATCAAAGAAAGTCTCGTATTGATGAACATTAGCTGTCAAGTAAAAGTTCAATAACAGTTTAACTGTAGAGTTTCCAAAATTAAGGGAAAGCAAATAGTTAATAACATGTCGGATGAAGCAACTATTGTAGAGCTAAAATCAATAATCTTGCAGATTAGTTAAAAAATAAGAATATGAGAAAAGAATAGGTGAAACTGGACGGATATGGCAACTAATTAATCGCTAGGGCTATTGGGTGCTAACATCTGTTGATGTTTTTCTCTCAGTCCAAGCGAACTTCATACCATTGGATTGAACCGACATCTCCCTCGAGTTCAAGTTCGCAGACAGAACTTACTAAGAAAGAAACAGCATCGTCAATGCTTCCAAATCTTGCAAGGTCAGGAGGCAGGGCTTTCCCTGGCCAATTTTCAAGCCAATATTTCAGCTTAGCTTTCAACTCCTCTTCGGAAACAAACTTCTCTTCTTCTCCTGGTTCCAATAGCACGTAAGTTTCAGTCCGTGAATACGAGATTCTCCTCCTTCTTGTTGCGCAAACCTGAACAAGGAAACAAGTAATCAAAATACTAAAAAAGATTGCCACAACTAGTTACAAGACGCATGTATCCAAATGATAACTAGGATGGCAAAGTTGGGACTCAACATAATAAAAACGAGTTTTTTACACAGCATCGTACGTCGGATCATCCAGAAGAATGCTAACCTTTACTGTATTGTTTCCCGGGGTTGGTATTTTACATAGTTGGGAATATAAGAAACTGAAATTGTCAGTTGCACCTGGTGACGACGCTTGAACAAATGATGCCCGAATATCATCTCCTGACACATTTTTAGCTAAAAAGAAAGGATGATACTATCAGAAACTTAACATTTCCTAGCTCTTTTACATGAGATTTTGGGACATTCGCTCATAATCATTTGGCTGTTAATTTGCTTCATAAATATTACAATCATGTATTAAGCCTTTTACTCCAGCAACCACTATGCAACTGGTTGTATACTGTTTAATTCCATAAATTAGGAGCTCATTGTTTTGCAAAGCACAAACAAATTCCAATCTCAAGTATATTCTTCTAGAAAATTGATTATGCAAAAATTTCTTGCTTTCAAGATAATCACACAATTCTACTCAAGTGATTAATGTACATAATAATAGCATGCCTCATCAAAATCCAACAATTATACAAAATCCAGACTCAATTCTACAACTTTCAAAAGTATTGAAGCAAATTGACTAGCAAAAATTCTAATTTTTGTTTCGCGAAAAACAAATAATGAATTTTATTCTCATGTTTTTCATCAGCGTATCCTTTCAGAAACATATTACAATGACAGAAAACAATCATGGAAGGAAGAAAGCCAAAACGACAACCGAATAGTTAAAAACAGAAAGTGGGTATTAGAGCTTACAATAAAAACTGGGAAATCTAGTGCTCGGTGGCTGGTTGCTCAAAAGTCTTTCCATTGGAGTCGCAACTCTCATCATTTTCTGTGTATTTGAGTCGAGATAACATGATAGAATTAGCCACAAGCCACTAATATGTTACCCATACGATATGACCTTCAAGTTTCATCATATTCACAAGAATACCATTCTCATTTTGTAGCCGTTGGATTTGAGGAACTTTATAGCCCCCATTTTCACAATGTTTAATTTTGCTAATCCTTTGTAATCTCTTGCATGTATGATAAATTTGTTGTTTTAGATTCTAGAAAATGTAAACACTCAATTTGTTTGTTTAGTTATGGAATGTAAAAACTCAATTTGTTTGTTTAGTTATGGATTTATTTTCTTTCCTTTTCCAGCAAAAAGGAAAATGGTATTGATGATAAGGTCATTCAATCGGAAGCATGGAGAAAGTCTAGAATATCAAAAGTGATACTATCATTCAGTAATAAAAAAATGTTCCATATCCTTCGTACAACAATTTAATAAACATTTATTTCATATATTTGTTATAAAAATTGTTAATCACGTTAATTTGTTACTTAAATACAATACATACATTGTATAACATTATTCAATAACTTCACTTGCAAAATAAAGTATAAGCACCTATTCCAAAACGAAACCTAAATAGAAGCCCTTGCCCTTTACAATCATATGGGCAAATTTTTAGAGTTTTTAGCATCTTAAAAGTGTATTTCAACCTATTTTAGGTAAAGCAAGTAATCAGTTCCCAAATAATATAACTAACTTCTAATATTTTCCATTCCCGCGTTTGTTAGAAATGGCTCTAAAACCCTCTAATACTGAATAAATCTGTTACTCAAACAAATTTTAAATAGTAATATTTTCAAAAACTGTCTATTTCCTCTCCTTCTCATATTTGCCGGACAACAAAGACACCAGAAACTAGTTAAACTGTTCTCTCTCTTGTTATTGCCGGTTCCAACATCCCTTCTTTTTTTGGTTCTTCCTAATTTGTACAAATCAATTGTTTCTCTAACTTTTGAATATCCAGTTTTTCTTCTGAGGTAATTTCATTGTGTTGTGTTAGATGCTGGGGTTGGCATTATTGGTGTTTAGTTGCCGTTCTTGCCAAGCTTTTGATAGAGTTTTGATTGGGTTGCAATATCTGAGGATCAGCATTTGGGTCTACTGGTGTTTTTGATGATTCTGAGTAAGTCTTTTCCTTTTTACTTTCGTTTATGGCTATGAAATTACGTTATTCCTTTTTATTTATCTCTAGGATTTTAGGAAAAAGTATGCCTTTTCTGAAAGGGAACAATTCAATTGATTAGACCCTTTGTATTGAAAGCAAGAGGTTTAGGAATGGAATTCTCAGATGGTGTTCAGTTTGTACAATCTATCCTTGTTTCAGGAATTTGCATCTGATTGTGTCTTCTTCTACATGAAATTGCAATTACCTACTTCAGAATTTTATAAATCTAGCTGTATTTTTATCTCGTTTTCTGCAGATTATTACTGACACTATGGATATGCAACATGGCAACGGAAGTAGCAAGAATTTCAAGCATGTTGAGGTCACAAACAATGAAGTTGATCTTAGAAATAGAATAAAATTTCCCTCCACTTGTTCAATAGAAAATTCACAAGAACTTTTTGCTATTGACTTGGAAGTTCTTAACCAAACCCGCAAAGCTAAACAAGATGTTCCTGAAGTTACAGGCCAAACCCCTGCCGAAAGCTTGCATGGAGGATCATCGTCATTTGCTGCACATTCCTCTGAAACTCTAATGATGGGACAACCAAGAGGCTACGACCCAAATCGTATTCCAGCATCAGTTTTTGGTACTAAGCCTGCAAATGGTACAGAATGGAGTGTCACTTCAAATGAATCGTTGTTCAGTCTTCACATGGGAAATGGTAGTTTCTCAAGAGAACATTTCCTAACGTTGTATAAATCTGGAGAACTAAGGAAGCTAGAGGATCCAGTGAAACCTGTTAAGCCTGATGAATTCGTTACAGTCAGCAAACCAGCGGACGAGCAGATTCATTTTCAACCCAGTTTGCCCCCTGTGACTGAAGGAGAAAACTTGGATAAAATGTCTGAAGAAAACTCGGATACCCCAAAGGCAGCCATTGTTGAAACAGATAAAAACCAATCACCTTCTCCTATTGCTGTAATTACCCATGTCGCCCGCCCTTCTCAAGAAAGTTCTAACAGCAACAAGTCCTTTGCATTCCCAGCGTAAGTTTGTTCTTCAACTTTCTTATTCAAATATGCTCAGAATAGAATCACTAGTTGTCGAGTATAAGTGAGAATGTGATTGAATGACACTAATTTATATACGTTGGTTCATTTTAAGATTGGAAGATCGCGATGAACTTACAAACAAATCTATAGAGATGAACATATCGAAGACGGATTCGGAGAAGAAATCATCAAGAAACGAGCATCCTCAAACACCCAAAACAACCACAAATGCATCTGAGAGCAGCTGGTTTTCATGTTTCCCATGTTTCTCAATGTGTAGGAACTAAACTCAAAATAATCAGTCCATAGGACCATAACTAAAACACCAATTCTAATTCAAGGTATTCTAGAATTGAGGCGTTGTGACTATTAATTTATAGTTGTTATAAAATAGAATTATTAGCTGTCAAGTATCATCGAATTTGATTAGGTAAAAAGGAAAATTTGTTATGTACGTTGGTGGTTGTACATTAAAGCCCCAGAGCTACCCAATTGTAGCTCCACAAAATTTTCAATTATATTGATAATTTGAATTATAAAATAAATATTTTTAGATTAATCCTTTCAACTTTCAAAATTTAATATGTTGGTTATGATTTTGTAGACATATTTTACTTTTATATCTCGATCTCAATGTTTTTAACCATATAGATCGATGGACATAACTGTGCTTTTAAAATTAAATAAAAACATAACAGTTACAAGTATATTATTAATCATAATCATGTGTTACCAACATCACAACTTTATTAGATATTCTATTTTTCTAATCATAATATTGTGGAAAAATGATCTCTATACCAGTTGATCATCATCAATTGGTGCTTGATTTCCATTGGACTACAGCCAAGAATGCACACTATTTGAATATTCAAAAATTAAGGAAACTCGTAAGAAAATTCGAGAAAAAAAAAAGTTTATTACGGACATAAATTGAAAAATAATATATCATACATAAATTAAAATTTATAATATATCACAAAAAAATTAAAAATATAAGAAGAATTAATATATTTGAGATTGTTTATTTATTATTATAAGAATTTATTAAATTTAGTTTGAGATTGTAAATTTTTTAACTATATTTTAATACCAAATTAAAAAAAATTATTTTACAACTATTGCAACTTCAAAAGCACTAAACAAAAGTACTAAATGGGTTCTTAGTCTATAAAATGTAAATTAAAATTTAAAATTATTATTAGAAATCAAATATGGTAAATTTTTTTATTAATTTAATTCAACGATATATCCCATATGATGTCATTGTTTTGTCACTCAATCGCAATGTTTGGTACCACAAGATTACTAATGTTGCCACAAGAAAGTGAAAGGGAGACAAGAAGTTAATCTTTTTTTAATAAAATGTTGGAGATGATGACAAAGATATAAAGCACCCGATGCAAATTGTTAAGAAATTAAATAAATATATAAAAAAGAAAACTTTACTTTGGAACAAAGTTATGTCTCTTTTGTTTCTTCTAGGCTTAATTGGACATCATCAAAGGAAAATTTTTGATTTTTTTTTTATTTTATGCAAATTTAATTATGAATGAACTTTTATTATTATTAATTAAATTTTAAATGTTTTTAAGTTAAAAATGTTTGCATAATTCTTTTTCCTTAATGTTATTCTTTTAAATAAAATAAAATTTTGAAAATTTTGAGCATATACTATAAATCAAATAACAATTATTATTATTAATACAACGATGATAATTTTTTTTGAAATTTATAAAATTAAGATATAAAATTTATATTAATTTGTCAATGAAATAATACTAATAAATAGTTAAGTAGTATCTTTTTCTTAAAGAAATATTATTATGTTAAAAATATATTTGACAATTAACGGAAATGGAAATAATTGAGAGTAATAAGCACAAAGGGTAATGCTACTGTACATTTAAATGTAGTTTATATTCCTTCACTTCATCAAAATTTTTCATCATAATCCCTCAACATTTTACTTTTGTAATTTAAAAAAAAATAATAAAAAATTAAAATTTATAACATAAGAATTCGAAAGCATGATAAAAATAATAAAAAAAAAAGATGTATTCTGCTGCTGAATGTAGGATAGCTTGCCCGAACACTAAAACTAAACACTGTTTTTCTTGTCTCTATTATTGAAGAGAAAACCAAGGAAATGGTGGGCCACAGTGAGCTTCCGGAACGACAACCCCTCAAATTGGACGCCTTTATCTAATTCCACGTGTTTAAGTCTTTAAGGAATCTCCTTTCCGAAAACCCCCATCATCATCTTTTATCCTAACTGCCCATCAGCCATAAGTTGACGGCCTTGATGCATTTATTGACCGGCTATGGGACCCACTTATCCTTGTTCCTACCACGAAGACTAGGATTATGTCCACTGGGTCCCACTCTTTGTCGTAAAGTGACTACTCCGTCAATTAGAAAAAAATTATATAAAAATATCCTCAAAAAATAAATATAAAAAGGATTTAATTAAAAAAATAAAATAACCAAGGGAGACGGAGGAGAAAGAAAATAAAACGAAGACGCGTTTTCTCTAAAGAACAACGTACTGTTGAACTTGAATCTTCCTTCTCTCTTCTCTCTTCTCTCTCTTTAATTTATTGTTCTTGCAAAATTAGGGTTAGGGTTTGGATTTGAATTTTGGAATCCTGCAATAAATAGAAAACCCTTTCTATCTCTTATTTTCTTCCAATTACAAGGGGAAAGGGTGGGTTTACGGTTTTTATACAACCCTGAAAAGGGTACTCAAAGATGGTTGCTTTTCACTCGTCTGTGATCAAATGGTATTTTTTACGCAAACCCATCTCCTCAGTTTCTTTCTGGTTCGTTTTAGTTTTCTGCTTCTGGGTAAACGGTGGCGTTTTGGCCGGGCCGGATGATAAATCGGTGCTGAATCAGTTTAAGAGGTCCGTATCGGACCAGTCTGGATTGCTTTCGGGCTGGAATCTGGACAAAAAATCCAATCACTGTTCTTGGCCTGGCGTGTTTTGTGATTCTAATTTGCGTGTGGTCTCGCTTAATATTTCTGGCAGTGGCAAAGAAGGTAAATTTAGTGAAACTGGAAATGGGTTTCAATTTTCTTGTTCTGATTATGTTCAGTTTCCGATTTATGGATTTGGTGTTAGAAGGAACTGTAAGGGTGTTAATGGAAAACTGAGCGGGAAATTGTTGCCTTTGATTGCTAATCTTACTGAACTTAGAATCTTGTCACTTCCATTTAATGGGTTTTATGGTGAGATACCTAATGAAATATGGAGCATGGAGAACTTGGAGGTTCTTGATTTAGAGGGCAATTTGTTGACTGGGTCTTTACCCAATTCTGCTGTCGGATTAAAAAATCTTAGGGTTCTTAATTTAGGGTTTAATAGAATCTCTGGTGAGATACCAACCACTTTTTTGGAATTGGTGAATTTGGAGGTGTTGAATTTGGCTGCAAATCAGGTTAATGGAACAGTACCCAGTTTTATCGGGAAGTTTAAAGGGGTTTATTTGTCGTACAATATGCTTGGTGGGTCTGTGCCAAGTAAGATTGGAGAGGAATGTGATAATCTTGAGCATTTGGATTTGTCAGGGAATTACTTGATAGGTGGGATTCCACCGAGCTTGGGGAATTGTTTTCAGTTGCGATCATTGTTGTTGTTTTCAAATATGTTGGAGGAGATTATTCCAGCTCAGTTGGGTATGCTTCAGAACCTTGAAGTTTTGGATGTGTCAAGAAATAGTCTTAGTGGTTCAATACCCGTTGAGCTGGGAAATTGTTACAAATTGGCTGTTCTTGTGCTTTCAAATATGTTTGATGCATATGAACATGTTGGTTATGCAAGAGGGAATCCTCCAACGGAGCAACTGAGTTCTATGAACGATGATTTTAACTTTTTTCAAGGCGGGCTTCCTGGGTCAGTTTCATCCCTTCCAAACTTGAGGATATTGTGGGCACCTAGGGCATTGCTTGAGGGAAACTTCCAGAGCAACTGGGGTACTTGTGACAACCTGCAAATGCTCAATTTGGGTCAAAATTTTTTCAATGGAGAGAATCTCATTGCTCTTGGTCACTGCAAGAACCTGTTTTTTCTCGACTTAAGTTCGAATCAGCTCAGTGGAGAGCTTCCTGGTGAACTCCCAGTGCCTTGTATGACTGTGTTTGATGTCAGTGGAAATTCCTTGTCTGGTTCCTTCCCGACATTCAATGACAGAGTCTGCCCTCTGCTGCCTTTTTTAAGCAAGAATCTCTTTGAAAGCTACAACCCGTCAACAGCTTATTTATCATTTTTTACAAATAAAGCTCAGATTGGGACCCCTTTGTCATTACTTGGAGGAGATGAAGTTCTTGCAATTTTTCATAATTTTGGAGGCAATAACTTTACTGGCACTCTTCCGTCCATGCCAATTGCACCTGAAAGATTAGGGAAGCAAACTATTTATGCATTTTTAGCTGGAGAAAACAAGCTTAGTGGACCATTTCCAGGGAAATCATTTGAGATATGTGATGGATTGGGTGCAATAATGGTTAATGTTAGTAACAACAGAATGACTGGTGAGGTTCCAACTGAAATTGGTAAAATGTGCAATTCTCTTAAATATCTGGACGCTTCTGGGAATCAGATTGTTGGTCCCATTCCTCGTGGTATTGGAGAATTAGTGTCCCTTGTTGCTCTTAATTTGAGTCGGAATCTTATTCATGATCAGATTCCAACTACACTTGGGCAGATAAGTGGTTTAAAGTATCTTTCTTTGGCTGGTAATAATCTTACTGGTTCTATTCCTTCCACCCTTAGTCAGCTGCTGTTACTGGAAGTATTGGATCTTTCTTCAAATTCTCTGTCTGGGGAGATTCCAGATGATCTTGAGAGCTTGAGAAATCTGACTGTTCTTCTGCTCAACAACAACAAACTCTCTGGGAAGATTCCCTCTGGTTTGGCAAATGTTTCAACGCTCTCAGCTTTCAATGTGTCCTTCAATAACTTATCAGGACCACTGCCCTCAAGGAATGATTTGACGAAATGTAGTAGTGTTCTTGGAAACCCTTACCTACGCCATTGCCAAGTGTATTCTCTGACTGTACCATCGTCAGATATGCAGGCTGTTGGGAATTCAAACAATTATGCTTCGGCACCACCAGCAAGTCCCCTAGGTAATGGGAACCGGGGTTTCAATTCAATTGAGATAGCATCCATAGCATCTGCATCAGCAATTGTTTCAGTTCTTTTGGCTCTTGTTGTCTTGTTTGTCTACACGAGAAGATGCAATCCACAGTCCAGAGTAATTGGTTCTACCAGAAAGGAAGTGACAATTTTCACAGATATTGGAGTCCCATTGACATTTGAGAATGTTATCCAGGTTACAGGAAATTTCAATGCAAGCAACTGTATTGGGAATGGAGGTTTTGGGGCTACTTACAAGGCTGAAATTTCACCCGGAGTATTATTGGCAATAAAACGGCTTGCAGTTGGACGGTTTCAAGGGGTTCAGCAATTTCATGCAGAAATCAAAACGCTTGGAAGGCTTCATCATCCAAATCTGGTCACTTTAATTGGTTATCATGCCAGCGAAAGCGAGATGTTTCTTATATACAATTATTTGCCAGGGGGCAACTTGGAAAACTTCATCCAGCAGAGATCCACAAGGACTGTGGATTGGAGAATACTTTACAAGATTGCTCTGGATATAGCACGTGCTCTTGCCTACCTACACGATCAGTGTGTACCACGAGTACTCCATCGTGATGTTAAGCCCAGCAATATCCTGTTGGATGACGATTTCAATGCCTATTTATCAGATTTTGGCTTGGCTCGTCTTCTGGGTACATCAGAAACCCATGCCACAACGGGAGTAGCTGGTACATTTGGTTATGTTGCCCCAGAATATGCAATGACATGCCGTGTTTCAGACAAGGCTGATGTTTACAGTTATGGGGTGGTTCTTCTTGAACTACTTTCAGACAAGAAGGCACTAGACCCATCATTTTCCTCGTATGGTAATGGGTTTAACATCGTTGCCTGGGCATGCATGCTCCTCCGGGAGGGTCGGGCCAAGGAATTTTTCACTTCAGGGTTGTGGGATGCAGGTCCTCACGATGATTTAGTTGAGGTTTTGCATTTGGCAGTTGTGTGTACTGTTGATTCTCTCTCAACCCGGCCAACGATGAAACAAGTTGTACGGAGACTTAAACAACTTCAACCTCCTTCTTGCTAGTACCGTGATAACACTTCGGTTAATTAACATAGTTATTTGTAGGAGGTGAGCCTCGTTATAATTTATGCTTCGCACTCGGTATTGTTATGGGCTGCCTTTAGGTAGATTACCGAAACTGTAGTTAATTCCACTTGTAAATTGTATTATAGTTAGGCGCCCATTTCACCATGCCATTTTTCTGAAGGGGCCTCGCTGATGAATCTGCAGAAGAATGCAGATTGTTTGTTTTCCCTCGTATCTGTATTGTAGTTTCATTTGTTAAATAAAAGGATAGGGTAGACATGATTTCTGCAAAATTATGAGTTCAAACCATCGTCTGGCATGCAAAGATTTGTACAAGTTCTGTTCTATTTATGACATTTTTCTTCTAACCATACATGACGCTTCTGTATTTGCCTCCTCTTAATAGCTGTTTTAATTGAAAATGAACATAAGAGTTTCCCACCAACGCCCCCTGTTTTCAAATGATTTTACAAGAATTATCCATCCAGATTTCACAATCTTCCAGGGAAAAATAATCAGCAAACAGCTAGTGCAAAGGGGGTCAGTGAAATAAAGGAACATTTTTTTTCCCAGCATTTTCCCGGTTAGACAAAACACTTGGCCTTGAGATATCAAGACATTCAATTTTGTAGAATACAGAAAACCTAGTTAGAAGATACCCTGTAACAATTTTTATCTTTCCAACAAGAGGCTTCATGCATTGAACACAATACGAATGCCCAGTCCGACAAAAGATAAGAAAATTTGAGACTTTAAAAAGGAAAACGTCGTCAGCCCTCTTTTTGACTGTCTTCCTTTCAGGCCACACCCTTAGCATGGACTACAAAAGAGGATAAGGGTTAACGACAATATGCTTTAGGGGATGCGCCACATCACCTCCCCCAGCATGCTTGACAAACTCAGCTGGGGAGAGAAAGCTCCCATGGCAAACACATACTATTCTCACCTCCTCACCCTTCCGGTATCTGTAAAGAAAGCCTTCAATTCTTTTCCCGTTTGGTCCATCTCCTGTAGTGGAGACACAAGGCATATCTTCCAGCACATTGCTTACCACTTCCTTTACTCCATTCTTATTAGATTCCATCCCTGTAGATTTGCCTGATTTTTCAGTGCTTACAGCTTCAGGATTGCTTGGAACTTTTTGCTCATTCTTTGACATAGACTGAAAAATGGAAGGGCTCATAGCTTCACTGCATTTGTTCAGTCCTGCAAGGGAGAGATGAATCAATTGAAGGTTTGGATTACAAAATATCAAAATATTCATCATCGGAGATTAATGGGGCCAGTAAAGCAACATCAGTCTAAAACTGCTTTTGCTGGTTAGAGATAAAGGGGTAGTCAATATGTAAATGGAGTATTGTACCACGGAACAACAGTGAGTTCCATGGATCTTCCCCCAGTACTACATTTAGGCTATCTAGAGAATAGATCATATCAAGAAGTTCATCTATGTACCATAACGTAAACATGTTACATTCAAATCACAAAGTTGTTGCAAAGATGGTCTCTTAGGAGAAAAACTACTCTAATTGTCAAAAACTGAGTCAACGGCAGGTTACAATTTGATATTTATTTGAACGTTGCCATTCTTGTACCCCCATTATTCATAACAAAGAAACTAAATGGCACAATTTAGCAAACTGTAGGGAAACTTCTCTGCATACATCTTCTGTGTAGAATGATACCAATGATTAAAAATTCCCCCAACTCGAGATCGATAGGTTATACTTGTTTTCAATCAGAACATTCTACAGATTCAAACTTATGCACCAAAATTCAATATCCCCATTAGGCCTACCCCTGCAGATTTTCCCCAAGATTGGCGTGCAATGTCCCATGTTCTTTATATAATTAATGATGTTACTCCAGCACATGCCGTGGGTTAATATGTGCATGTGTTTTAATTGTAATAATTTGTATTTGTGTTGTGGATTTAACTTCAACAATAAGGAGGACTTCTCTTCATTGATGAGAAGCCAATTTGTCTTCCTTGAAGAAAAGCAAATTTACTCTTCAATAAGGATAATTGCAAAGGAATGAAGAATACTTCTAATTTTCGTAATATGAATTAAGAGTTTCCTTAGTTTGAGGGATCGATGACGCCTCAGTGAAATTTAGCCTCATATAGGTCATTTACATGTAACATCAAATCATCCTCTGGCTTGAAGAGAAAGATACTCAGACCCTCGACTATCATGTTCTGCACTGCAATGAATATTTTATCAAGACAACAGAGGAATTCTGTGTGAGAATTACATGCAAAAAGAAAGAAAAAACGTAACTATAAGAATTCATACTTGACTTCAAAGATAAGATTACAGATCTCACTAGACCCGTCAGTTCAAACCAAATTACATAAACTGGATCATAAAATAAACAAGAATAATTTTCAACTACCCAAATATTATTCAGGTGAGATTATCGGGAATGTTCCAGAAGTAAATATTAAACCAACCAATGTAAAGATCAAACAACAAACATAAGAAAATCTCACCAGTAAAACCATCTATAACAACGATGAAAATAAGAATAATTTAATCTGCAATTTCATTTTTATAAAGCAAACTAACAAAGAAAGCAATCGCAAAAAAAATCGAACTGTAAGTAGTAAAAAAAGGCAATACCTTGATGTTGTTGAGACTCAAATTCTGAAATCCCAGAGGAACCAGTCCCTTGTGACGATCCATTTGAGCCCTGTGATGTTGCCACAGCTAATGAAGTTAGTGGTAAGCCACCTTCCACAGCACTACCACCTTTCAGAACAATCCCACCATTAACCAAACTTTGCACACCAAAAGCCAAACAATTTCCCAGCTGATTAATCCCATTAATCGCCTCTTCTCTCTTATCACCATTTCCCCTGTTTTCTCCCCCAGAAAACCTATTCCTTGCAATTTTATAATTCCTTTGCTTCTCTGATCTCTTCCTCTTTGCCTCCATTCTCCTCAGTGTTTGCAACTCCTTTTTCTTCCTCCAGTCCCCTTCATTCTCCGTAGGTAAAGAACATGTCCTTATAAGATTAGCACAAGCCATGGGCACAATAAATGAAGCATCATTGTTATCTTTAGCAAAGGGGCTCGTAAAGGCTGGAATTGAAGATGATCTTTTAAGTTTATTGGCTCTTGTTGGGTCTACCCCAAAACGACCATTTAAAGAAAGCCCCAAGCTCAACTCAATTTCTTCTGTTTCCTCACTTTGTTCTTGTTTCCTGTGATCAAAATGGCTCCCACTCATGAATTTCTGCACCAGATCTCTAGGAAAATCTTTCACTTGCATGGAAATATGTTGTCGAGTTTCTCTCCCTCCAATTTCCTCAGCTTTTGCCATTGATGAAAACAAAAATAAATAATAAACTATGCACCAAACTTAAAGATACCCAGATGAGAAAAATCGTTTATAAAGCAGAATTATACCAGAAAATCAACGATTAAATCCTGAAACCAAATATGCAAATCCCAAAAACAAAACCCAAAAGAACTCAAAAGTTTCATTTTTTCCATTGTAAATTCCTTCCGCCATACATTACAAAAATTTCTCAAAATTTTCTTTGCTAAACAAATAGAGAACAGACACCTAATAGGAAAGAAAGATAAAACAAAAGAAAATATAAGAGAAAAAAGTCGTTGAAAGAAAACTGGTGAAACCCCCTTTGAAAACCAGCTGAAATGCCGTAAAACACCCTAGGGTATTGGGACAATAAACCTCATGCAAATGACACGTGGAGTCCATGTAGAGCCCCGTAAAGCTAAGAAAGAGAACACGTGTTGTCAAAAACCAGATTCCAAGGAGACGCCAAAACAGCGTCTCCATCTCCTTGGCTTTAACAAATAAAAAGGTTTTCGTTGTGGATTATGCTGAGATAACATACGTGTCGTACAAGGATATGTGGACTCGCAAAAGACTGAAACGTGTTGTTGAAAATCTAGAGCTTAGCTTTAGGTTCACCCTTTTTCAATTGAATTTCCAGTGGGACACCTGGAGAGACAGGATTGGAAACCGTGTCGAGAGAGAGTTGGTGGTCCGCCAGTCTGCGTCGTCCGCCCAACTCCGGTCAGAGTGAGAGGCTGTCTGAACCGAACATTGAAACGCCGGCATTTTTGATTTGTATTGAAATTCTATACACTGCACCTGCATGATTGTTCATGTGTCGTGATGGAGGGCAATATGGTAAGTTTATATTTTTCATGCTCTGGAATTTAGAAAATTTTTATACATAATAATAAAATTTTAACTAAAAGTACTTTTAAATTTTTTAAAATTTAATAGCTATTCTTATTTTTACTAAAATATAAACGTAATCCAAATACGTTAAACCCAAGGTCATGCTATAGTAAATTCGGACATACGCTGATAATTGCAATATAAAATTTAAAAATTATAACAAAAAGTTAAAAATAAAAGGATAACTCTTTAATTTTATTTTTATATTTTAATATTTACTAAATTTACATATTTTTAATGATTAAAATTAAGTTTAATATATAATTAATATTTTGCAATTTGATTTAAACTATTAAAAACATTTAAATTTAACAGTTGATAATAATATAATAAATATAAATTTTAGGAATTTTTTATTTTTTAAATTTTAATAATTGCATAAATCTAATAATTAATAAATAATTATAAAAAAATATAAAATTTAGGGTTTCTGTATTTTTTTTAAAGTAAAAACGTAAGGTAAATACAAATGTACTGTATCCTTGTCCAACCGAATTGAATTCATTTCATGGTCAACTCCAATCAATCATCCCATCCTCCAAGCCCTATTGAACCCACCATCAGTTACATCGAACGGTTAGAAAGGCATCAGCAAGTACTCAGTACAGTCCATGTGTCCATAAATAAAGTGAGATTAAAAAATTCAGAAGAATCTCCGGAAAACATGCATAAAATCAGTTGCAGATCCATCCCAGAGCACAAGAGGGCCAAGTTGCAAATTTTTTTCTTGCTGAGTACGTGATGTGGGTTTGTGCCACGTGTCATACGCCCGCAGAGGTGTATACGTGTCAAAATTTGAGTTTCAAAAACAGCTCAGCAATCGGACCAAGTTGCAGAAGGCGACGCGTTGGAAATGAAACCTTAGAAAAAGTGATGATGTCATGAAGAGTCGTACGCACGTGTCTTGTCAGAATATTGTTTTGTTACTACCCCTTCACTTCCATAGACTAAATGATTAAATTATTTGAATTTTTATTTATTTATTTGGTTTTAATAATTATATGAATTATCAATAATTTTATTATAATTCTCAGAATTTTTTAATATATATTTTATGCCAAAATAATAAAAAATTAAAGCAGCTGTAACTTTAATTGAATACACTATCAAATTACTTTAAAAAAATGAAAATAATTGTGACTAATTAAATGCATCATCAATTTACTTTTAAGTTACTGGATTCCAACCCACCTGTGTCCTTAAAAAATTTCATCAATATTTATGATATGTCACATGGCACAACAAGAAGAACAACCACCCAACTGGGAAGCAGATACAAGAAACTAATACCTTCTTCGTCTATTGAAACTTCAGGGTTATCAGAATCATCCCATTACAGCTACCAGAAACCACAATTAGGCAGTTTCCTTCAAGTTAAAAAGAGTCGGAACTTAAAATTACATGATAACATACGGGGAATAGGAACCCTGCATGAAAATCCTAGGAAAAGAAAAACCCTTAAAGAAATCATATGTTCTAGTCATCTTGATATCAATGCAATTCAGAGTCTAGAAATTGTAAATGTCATAAAAGACTAAATAACTACCCCTTTGAGTTCTCTCAAAAGCTGGGCACTGATCTAGTCAAAAATTTTGTCAACAAAAAATTCATTGTTAAGAGTGCTCTGTAGAAATAGGAGCTATCTGTTTCAGTCCACTTGAATGGCCACCTCTCCCTCTCCCTCGAGGTCGAGGATAACCTTCGCCACGTCTGGAAGAACCCCTACCTTGAACATGGAATTCAACTTGGTTTCCATACTCATTGCTACCAAAGTCTCGGCTGCCACCATAATTTCCACTTCCCCTGAAATCGTCATTCCTAAACCTTACCCTTCTTTCCAAAGGATACCGGCCTCTTCCACCCCCAACTGCAAGAATTAGCACCACGGACAGCTTTATCAGATTCTAAGCAGTGCTAGCCCATTAACAGTTAAACATCAATCAAAATTGCCTCTCTTCTAAAACGAGTTTCAAATTAACGGATGGCACTCAAAAGTTTACAAATTCTCCATTTACCTCGAGTGCTCTTCTTTTTCTCAACAACAGCTTTTCGTCCTCCAATACTGATTGGTGAAGCCTGAAATGTTGGACTTGCATTAGAAGGATTGATACTTCGGAAGACAGATTCATTATACATCGGTTAAGCCTAAATGCACAACTGGACAAGACCTGCTGCCTAAGAGAAAGATATTAATAGTAAAAGGATAAATGGAAAATCATAACAAGATATTGAAAATGCTTCTTGCATCATGGAAATGGATTTTCACTTATGTTATATAAAGATCCCAGACTACTTGGACGACTTTCAGACTTGTAGACGAATAAATTGGAAAAGAATGATGGTCCGAAAATAAGCGATCTCAATATTAAATAAAGGAAATGCAGATGGCCAATCGGTTCTTGTCAAACGTTAACCGAAATGGTCATTTTTACTTTATCAGCTGTTTAAATATGCATCCAAGTATGCACTCAGATAACTCATTCATGGAGGATATTGCAATTCGGGGTTGAAGAACAATAATCATTTCAAGATACACCATAAACAATAAACATCATCTTGAGACACCAATCTTTTAGCTTAGCATCATTTTACAATTATCAAAACCCATAGCCATTTCGGCCAGCTTAAAGAATCAAGGTAGTGTAGAGGTGTAGAATATATTGTAAAAATTGGCACTAGTCATAGTATTCAAGCTTGAGATCAATGGCAATTATAGACACACATATTTGACTTCTGGGCCAAATAAAGTTGTTCAACTTAGGAAATATAAATGCCTGTTGCTGGGCTGGAAACCAGGAAAGACCCCACTTAGCTCTGTACAATATTATTTGCAAGTATTTTTCATCAATGCTACAGATACACATAGAGACATCTAATGAAGGTTTAAGTTCTGTGAAAATAAGAAACTAGCACACTAAAATGCCACAAACTTGAATTTGGTAAGGCCTATTGGAAACCCTACCCAAATCTCAAAAATCTGGAAATTGCCGACGTTAAGGATTCAAGGTCTAAGTACTAGCCACAATCATGCCAAAATCTCATATCTGACGGGCTCTACTTGTCCTAACTAGGCATAGGCTGGTCCAACCAACCGTGCAACAATGATGGGGTTTTCACTTCTGCATTTCACTGTCAAATATTTCCATACAATAATGCCTATAACTGTAATACATATAGCGTAATACAGAGCAATAGATAGAAAATAAATTAGTGCGCATGCTTGAAATCAAAGAAAAATGCAAATTAATCAAGAAGTTACAAACCTGAATGGCATTATCAATAGAGCTTGAAGATTGAAATTCCACAAAACCAAAACAATATCTCTGTTGCCCATTGGACCAGAACTGGGAAAAGAAAGCAATAAAGTTATGTCAAGTGATGCAGGAGTTTGAAGAAAAGAATAACCTTTTAACTTCAGTGTGTATCTAAAACCAACCTTATTATGCTTAACTTGAATACCTCCCTCCTTTATTGGTCCAAATTTCTTGAACTCCTCCTCAAGTGCAGCCACTGTTATGTTGATAGGCAAATTTCGAATGTAGACGGAATGGCCTTCAACTGTGAGTAAAGTTAGTATACTAGTATACTTTCTGGCAGCAACTAAAAGAGAAGCAAGAAGCAATATATCCTGTCTTTGTAGCAAATTTAATAATTTAAGTTTCTAACAGTCCCAATCCAATGCCTTCTTTTTTGCTTTTATTGTCAATATGTGGACCTAACCTACCTTATGCCCACCTCACCCATTATTTGAGCTAATGCCCAAGGCCATTACAGTTCTTTCACAGATGTGATTTTCCATTTAACATGATCAAAGATGCACAATCTTCAATTTATCTAAAGGTAAACAAGTGTAATTCTTAGGAAAGACCAATATCTATAGGATGTACATACATACACAGATTGGGACAAGAAAGTATATACCTTCCTCATGAACATTGCTACTCTCCAGGTCATTGGCGCTAACTGGAGCAGATGTCCCAGACAAAGCAGGTTTTATTGATTTAATTGACTGATCGACAGGTTTCTGGGCATTCACTTTCACAGTATTAGTAGGTAGATAAAATTTTGTTGGCCGTGAACCCTTTGTGACTTTCACCTACCCAAACACAAAAAAAGGGGAAAATGGTAAGCATTCTGGTACCAATGCCCATGGGCAAAAGAACTTCTAGCTTTGCACTCACAATTGATGCATAAGATTTCTTTGGAGCATCCTCAGCTAAAGATGAAGTTGATTCAACCATGGCAGAAGTTTCATTTTCAACTGCATGAGACTGGGATTCCACAATAGCCTCTTTTTCAGTAGCTAATTCTATATCATGCTCTGATGGTTCATAGAGACTCTCGAAAATGTTTAGATCCCCCTCCACATCAGAAGTTGCAGCGTCTAGTGCAGGAGGATCAGGAACAAGAGTGAGTTCTGCCAAAAAAATAAATAAATAAATAAAGAGTAATTTGAGTAGATTCTTAGAAAAGAAATGAAACTAGAATGTACTCCCACCTATTACCTGGATCTGGGATTGAGGGAGCAGCTGGGGCATCATCAATGCTATTAACTGGATATTTCTCCAAAACTTCACCATCTTCTACATACCTAAAAATATCATTCAGAACAAAATAGCCATTGTCTTGTGGAGCCAGAAAGAAAGATTGCGCAAATTTCCTTTTCAAGTTATCTTTGCTGGTTAAGCATCCCGTTACTAACACGGTCACCCCTTCCTTATGGGAGTTTTGAGCATCTGCAGTTTTTATCTCTGCCTTATAGTTCTTGTAATCCAAGGAAAGAATCTTCTGATTGATACCCTGTACCAAGAATACAATACTGTGACTTCTTTAACTTGGTAATGTAGATCGTAATTTGAATTAATGTACTTATATTATAGTAAATGGAACCTCAGGGAAAACTGCTAAGTACATTTTCAATCTAATTTTCAAACAAGGAGATTACCTGGACAGAGTAGAATACCAAATGAACCAAATTTAAAACGTGTGAAAATAAATGAACTCCTTAAAATAAGCACAAATAAAAACAAAATGAAACACTTCTCATGATTTCAGTACTGTATTGCCAACCATTCTCACAAGTTACAAAGTTGACATGAGTAGACATCAATGATCTGCCAGATTCACACTTTCAGCAGAAGAAATTTTTACATACAGCATGTTTGATCATTTGACACAAAAGATAGGCCGCATACATACAGCATGTTTGATCATTCGACACAAAAGATAGGCCACTTGTGTAATTTTAAAATATCATTGCCATGGATTACTTCAGAGTTATCACACAAAATCAACTGAATCACACTGCTTAGACAACATCAACTCTCAAATGAATCAACAGAAATTATAGTGATCAAACAATACTAAAAAAAGGGCTCCACAGAGGAACTTACATCCATGGTTGTCACTGATGTCATCACACCGCTTGAATCCGGTCGGCTTAACACACTTGAATCCTGATAAAATCTATAAACCAATTCCGGAGAATTGTGAAGAATACGATAATACTGCTCAACAAAAGCATTGCCCACCACTTGAGCACTAGGAGGTCCGGCCGAATGTATGGCCATTCTGCAAATATTAACAGAAAAATGACAATACAGAACTTTTTAATATCTTCCCTTTTTTCTGTAACTGTGGCAAAATATAAAGGCACTAGGACCAACCATACAATAAACATAATGTGGTCATACATAAGCAACTAAAGAGCAAAGAATTCTTCAAAAGACAGCCAATAGTTTTTATAACCTCTAGCATCAAATAAAATGAAAATCATCAAAATTTACAGCCAATTCAGTCCACATATAGACTTCACAAGATTACTACTTTACATCAAGCCTGCTACCATTATGCATTGAGTCCCTTCAACAAATAAAACTGCTCCTGAAGCAGAGTAACTTATATTACTCCTATTTGCAAAGGAAAGCTACAAATTCAGTGAAGAAAAGGAAAACCGGCCACACAATCTGAAAATCTAGGCAGAAGGAAACTCTTTGAAATGTGTCAATACTAAAAACACAGAGAAAGATCGTGTTGACACAAATAGGAAAATTACAAAATAGGTAAAACTTAGAGAGTAAAATAACGAACGAGAGAATGGTATGAATAGACACATTATCAAAAAACAAGAATAGAGCTTCTCAGCTTGCTACATATACTATGCGGCATTCCGACAGAAACCCTATAAGAATAAAACAAATGTAAAAATGCAATGCACTAAATATTCATACCATATTACTATAGGTGGCTTCATGTACAGAAAAAGATACAAATAAAGCTACAAATTTTGGTAGAAGAGAAAAAGGTAAGTTCTTCAGAGCAAGAACTGCTCATTTCTAGGATCCTAACAAGTAAAAAGCTCAAAGGCAAAACCATTAAAACAAAATGCTAATAAAAAAAATTTTCCATTTCATAAAATCAATAGATACTAATCAAGCAGCCCTATCACCAACTACGAATACCCATTAGATAACTAAATAAAAACTGTGTTTAACGACTACCCATTACAATGTCTGATGAAAGAAATCAAAATCACAAACATTTAACAAAAACACAGAAAAGTAACCCAGGTTACCAATCCGATTAGAGAATTAAAAGCAAATGCACGGAACAAAATCTCGAAAAGAAAAACAAAAACAAGTTTGATCAGTCAAAGAATGAGCTAAAAACAGTACCCTTACCGGAAATGTTTAAGCTTTGCCTGGAAGACAGAGATTTGGCGAGGCGAGATAGTACAACAGTGTGTTGCGAATGAAAGAACAGTTCGCGCACGAAAAATGGTAAAGATCGAAAAGCTAACCCGTGAACTCAACTTGTGTGCGAAAGCTGGGTCAGGTTTTATGTTTGTTAGGATCAATCTTGTCTGGTTTTTTTCTTATGCTCAAGGTTCTGTAATTCCAGATTTGGATGAAATTAAACCTTAATCCAACACCATTATCTCCCAGTTATTATAAAATTAATTTTTTTATTATTTTTATATTTCTATTTTCAGAAAAGGATGCAATTGCCATGCTAAGAATCTCCTAACAGTGGACTACTTCGTGAAGAAGTTAAGTTGATAAGGTATACTGTCACAATGTCATATTTACAGTTGGATCCTTGAACTTCACGAAAATTAAAAGAAGGAATAGTTTATGTTCTCTGATAGAAATTCTTGCCACAATGCCATTATGTTTTACGTATAAACCGTTAAGAACTTCAGGGATACTGCAATAGAAAATTTCTCCTCGTGTTTATAATGAATGCGCAAAGGTTCATAAATAAACTTCATTTTAGGTTGGCCTTTGATTTACATATGTTATTACTATTAATTTGATTAACCATAATACAAATATTATTATCAATGCAGATAATTTGGTTAATATTTATTATTTATTTAATTAGTAAAATTATTTTAAATAGTATAATAAATTTTTGCTCGGTCATAAAAGGGTTTTAATTATACATTGTCTTTTTTCCTTTTTAAAAAAGAAGAAAGCCATTTTTTTTTTTCAAATTTCTGAGTTCTTTTCTTATTCTATTTAAAAAATAGCACAGAAATATGACACCCATTAATTAATATAATAAGAAAAACTACCATTACTTTAATAAGATTTTATATAGTTACCAATTACATTCATGGGTTTAAAAAAGGCCAGGGACTTTAAGTTAACACTTTATTTGTTATTTTGCTATTTTGCCCTTTGAAGCTTAAGAAAATAACGAAAATACCAATCATGTGAAAAAGAAGTTTATCAATTTAAATTTAAAAAATATCATTAATTAAACTATTAAATTACTAAAATACCATTAATGAAATGGAAAAATTAAATGACCAAAAGAAAAGAAAGCAAAAATTTAACAATAGAATATAATATGATTGTTAGAATAACGATCATATTAACCTAATATAAATTACATACAATTCTTGACAATCAACAATAAATTCTATTTTATTTAAAGAATAACTTGTGCAAAAACAACCCCAATCAAAAGCCAACTTTGTCTGCACACCATCATCAACTACAATATATATCCCATACAATCACTAATAGACGACAGAAAAACAAATTATCATAATAATGGAATATAAACTAGTAAGAAGTAAAAAACTAAAGAGAATCATATAAAATATTTTGTTTGTATATAGAAATAAAGTCAATGGTGAGTAGTTTGGATACAAGTTATAACCATAAACTATAATTATGATAATTTTATACCCCATCTGCGAAGATCAAGCAACGGTCATTGTGAATATTCGAGACTACTTTTGGCTATTTATATTTATATAGCTATTAATTAATGGTGATTTCAATGTAACAGCATTGAATTTCCTCCTTTTTCAGTCGAGTAGGTGGTTGATTCTAACGGTAGTGAAAGGTGGGCGGAGTCATGAGGAGTGGAGGTTGCTGCTATTTCACTTTGGAAAATTAGGGTTTTACTTTTTGGCCCTAAAAATTAGGGCATTTTTAATGCAAATGTACAGTTTGAAAAGGCTGAAGCAGTTTTGGAATGACTAAAATTGGACATGGATGCAAGTTTATATTATTTACTTGTGAAATGTTATTCAATCAATTGATCATAAAAAAAAAAAATTGTGATTTCTAATGCAATGATTGTAATTTTGATTTTGTGATTTTTGATGTTATAATTATAGTTATTGTAAGTTTATGTTTATAATATCATCCTTAATCATACAAAACAATCTATGATGGTGATCAAGAGAAGACCATATGTTAGAGCTTATCTCACTGTGAGGATAAACCAATGGCATTCCTAATATATGAGACTGTTAGAAAAATCATGAAATTTAGAGGGAGGTTGTTTTATTGCCTTAATGTTTAATTATTAGAATTTATCTATTTTAGATAGCTAATTTGCTTATTTTTTAATTTAATACCTTTTTAAAATGTTTTTAATAAAGAATTATTATTATTATTTTAAGCTTTTGTTGAATCTTAAAAATTTAAATAGATTTATAAAAATATCCTTATCTAATTAATTTTTTTTACATTCTTACTAACAATAAATCTACTTTTTTATTTTCAAAATATTCGTATTGTATTAAAATATTTATTATAACAAAATATCATAATTATTAATTTTATTTCTTTTTAATTTAGATTTACCAAACTATCTAATAAATTAAAAAAAATATATTTATTTTTTATAATATAAATAACAATAATAATTTTTAAAATTTATTATTTACGTAACATATCAAATTATAAAGATATAAACATAAAAATATTAATTTTAAATATTATTTATTTAAAAAATAAATTATTTAATACTCATTTTCAAACTCAAACAAAAAATAAATGAATTATTTAACCTATTTAAAATTAAAATATTTTAGTTATTCATTGAAAAAACAAACTTAGCTTACACTTAATTTTTATATCAAATGTTTAACATAATTTTTTTATTATAAATTGCCTAAATTATCCCTTATGCAATGCTTTTAGCCCTTACATTGAAAGTGTTTCCTGATCCAAGTTTTCTGCCTCACCTATACTATCATACGGATGATTTGATTCGGACTTTTCCACCTCAGTATTTAAATATCATCAAATTATCGAAGTGCCTTGATCTCAGCAATCAAAAATGGAAGAATTGATTGGAATAATTGGATGTATTCTCTAAAGACTATCTTAACGTCCTATCATATTAAGAGGCACCATGTCTTATAGATTGCAAACATTTATTGTGCCCTTTAGTCCGTTTAAGAGAGTGGCGAAAGGACATGCTGGTAGCCCATATCACACACTGTCCAATCAAGCTCTCATTCTCTAATACTCATACGCACAAAAACCTTATAAATACTGAAATCATTATTTAAAAGAGGACTTTTCTTTTGGTTTGCAACATCAAATGCCTCCTAGAGAAAATTTATCATACTGTACATTCTTAAGCCCAACTGTTTGGGTCAGTAAACTGTATAAATATTTTATTTTACCTCATTATTCTTCTTCTTTACATGTCTATGATCACTTATTGACTTAAGTATCAAAGTTTGCACGCTAGTAAGCCGACTTTACTCCTAATTTTTCTATTGTATTTTTAGGTGTGTGTCAAAAAATCTTTGGCTGAGGTGAGATACTGCTTCACCTAGTCCTCAAAGTAACATCAGCAAAATCTGTGTGGTGTACTGAATTTTTTATCCCAGGAGAATTTAGACATCAATAGTTAACGTCATCTATAGAAAAAAAAAAAACTAAAAGCCTTCACAGAAAATTTTAGAACTAATGTCCTATAAAAATGGTGGAACACAATCGCAGCCGTTTATTCAGAAAAATACAGGTGGAGAGCTACGGGGACCTTATCTATCATAATAATAAGGGAAATGCTATGGAGTCATTTGACAAAAATGAAGTATTAGATCACATTACTACACATCTAGTAAGCAGAAAGACCATCAGGACTAAAAAATGTGGATCACAATAGCTAGAAAAAGAGTCAAGAGAGCATAGAAATACGTAAACGGAGGATAATCAAAAAATACTTGCACTAGAACAAAAAAATTGACAATTGAAAAAGGAGGCCTCAAGATTAAGAATGCTCATTCAAAGACAATGTGGTAAAGAGAGACATTAAACCCTATCGAAGACTTCAGAAGTGGTGGCCAGCCATTCATAACAAAAAAGAGGCTCAAAGACCCAGTATCCAGTTGGGGGTGTTGTTAAGAAAAATGTTCGACTCACTAGCATGCAAAAAGAAAAAGTTAGTATTGCAAAATGAAAGACAATGAATGGGCATCACTATGTTAATTACTAACCTACACAATTACCTATGCAATCTTGGTGAAGAGCCACTCTTCATATTTTGTGGGCACTTGATAATATAGATGGGCAAAAGCTCTCGAGGGTCCGAGAATTGGGCCGGCCTTACTGATTTGGCTCAAGAGTTAAATATAAAAATTTATTCCATTAAGTTAGATCTTAATTTTATTTTATTGAGTTTAAAATAAATTTTAAAATACCGAATAATAATTTTATATATGTGGTATATTTTTATTTAAAATTTAATTTAATTTAATTCAATTATTTTTAAATTTAATCCAATCTAATTCTCAAATTTAATTAGTTTAGTTTAAAAATAAATTTTATAAGTTTAAATTTTTTGAACCGAACCGGATCATGCTCTCTTTTTATAATAGAGTTACAATAAAATTTATTTTAAATTTATATAAAACTATCGTATCAATTTAAAAAAAAATAGAGTTTTAAAATATTAACTCCTACAAATTTTCAAGATTACAATTTAACCCACTTAAAATATAAATTTTAACTTCTCCCTACATAATATTTGTGAAGGTGTAAATTCTCTACTATCAAGATATGTGAACCACCGTACTAGCTACACATTTTTTATTGTTAGCCGCTTGTATTTAACGATATTAATAGTATTAAAAGAAAGACAACAAGTGAACATATTAAGAGAAATGTATCATAATGCATGGGTAGAATATAAATAATAAAATGATTAATTATTAATATATATTTTCTCTCTTTACTTAGTCAAATCTCTGCTAAATTTTATTGGCATTAATAAAAATACGAAAACTAAATTTATTGTTGATATCTACAACAATACAAGGTGTTACTAATGCTTATGTACTCTCTATAAATATTATTTTTGTCTTAATTTTAAATTCAACAAAATTAATCTCAAACATCTCGTACAATTTTTGCATAAATTATTTATAATTGATGATTTTTTCAATGCAACACGGTATGATCGAATCACTATTATATACTTCGTTGTCATTTGAGGTTCGTTTTCACGAACTTCTAGACTGAGTTATAATTGTTAGTGATGCCGATATAACTGTAAAAGATTTTCGAATAAAATTAGTTATAAAAAAATAATTACTTAATTGTATTTTTGCATTGATATACCCAAATACAAATTACTTGAGGTTAACAATTAAAATATAATTTTAAATTAATTGACATTAATAATAATAATAATAATAATAATAATAATAATATATTAATTATTAATTCAAATAATTATTCATTTTAATCAAGATTTTTAGAAATTGAAACCTTCAAATATATATTCGGAAGTGTCCTTCGGTTATCTGTATATATTTTTCATTAGAATAATTTTTTTCAGTTATTTTACTTAAATTTTTTTTAATATTTAATGAGTAAATATATTTAATTAATTTATCAATAATAAACTTAAAAAAATTATTATTCTTTGTTTTAAGGTATTAATACTCATTTACATTTATCGAAATTCATTAACAATAATAATTTATCTTCAAACATAATGTATTAATAATAATTAATAAATTAAAAATATATTTTAATTTATTCTTTAAATTTTTGATATAACAGCGATAAATTGAGAGGATTAAGAGATAAGTTGTTATAAAATAATAATTAAATAAAAATAAAATTTATTTTAAATATTTTTAATTTAAAAATATTTTTATCTAAAAATAATATCATAAATTATTATTATTAAAATTTTAAACAGTAAATATTTTTAAATTAATATTTTTATACAGCAATCAATTTTGATTAATTTCGTGACATTTTTATCGTTTTCTACTCCTTTGGTTTTCACCAAGCAAGAATAAGAGGAGCACATGTAAGCACAAAAGTAGATAAATGAAGTTTCTCTATTGTTTCACTTCCGATGTAGACAGTGCCTTAGATCTGAGTTTCTCGATATCTTCTTGTTTCAATACAAATGTGGCTCGAACCAATTTGTTTACATCCAATATGCTCCGCATAAGCTTCAAGCTTCATTCGTTGGGATCCGAGTTCGATCCGGTAAAATCTAACCATCCGTTAACATATACCACGTGGATCCCTTTTGGGTCTTTGATGACAGTCCGGTCAAAAGATGGAGTCAGTTCCAGTGACAAAGAAGGGTTTTCTTCATCTTCTTTGCATAAATAAGTCCAAAACTTTATGAACATCTCGAAACTTCTTCTATCAAATATAGCACGGTGAGTTGCAAAGCAGATAGAAAACCTTTGATTTGGAAACAAAGTTATTTGGATAGCGAGTACCTCTAGTTTATCGTCGGATATCGACAACTGGGGTGAGAGAGGACGAAGTCCAACAGCTTCACGAATTCCATCACCAGAGATGGTATTGACGTCTGCGTTAGACTCAGCAACGGTGAGTGAAACACCGTCGTTTGGGAAATAATAGATGGTTGGTGGGTTTGTGTCATCTTCAGGCCACATGAGATTACCAGCGAGAGGGGTGAGTGACAGAGAGTGTTTAAGCTTTGGGAGGATTACTGAGTTGAAGAAATCGGACGTTAAATCAGTGACTGGATAGACGAATAGCTGTTCAACAGGAAGAAACTCGAGCCAATATGTATCAAACAAGGCTAGAGGCAAAGAAAATTCGTCGGTTGAGGTGGAAAAGGGAATGATTCTCGTAGCCTCACGTATTCTAACTCTGCTATCAATGTTTTCTGCCATTATAGATAGCGATGAGGATAGAAATTAAGAACTCGGCAAAGCTAATTAAAAATCCTAGCTAAATCGATCTAATTGTACTCTTATTCTGTCATCAATGGTTGATTTAATCTTATTTGAACCAGTGATTCATATGCAAAAGAAAAAACACAGCGAGGCCCCAAACACCAATGACTCTACACCTACAAAAGATGATGATCGGCATATATGCGTATGGAATAGGTTTTAGAAGGCGCTGATTTCCCAAAAGGCCCCTATAGAAAATTTTGTTTTACCAAACTATCTTATCTATTGGGATGTCAGAATTTCATAGTACCATCGCCGCCTGCGGCCTTGGGTTTGAACGGGTCAGAGAGTTGAGGCATTTTGAGACAGCAAAATGCAACGCTAGGGAGTAATTTATGTTTTATAAAAAGGTCATGTCAACCACCGCTAATAATTTTCTTTGGGAGAGAACATTTTCATTAATCGACATCACGAATGCAAGACAAATGAATGATGTAAGGTGGAGTTTCGATACAAAATTTTGATTATTGAATATGCGCAAATTAAACCTAATCTTTAATTGGTGCAATTTTTTTTTTTATTTGTGTGTCAATTTTTTTTTTTTTTAATTACTAATATTTTACGTTGGAAAATCTATCAAGATCATGAAAAATTATGTCTCAGATCTTTATTGTCACTTGGTGAAATTGCTTTTAAGATATTTATCTCCAGTCTAGACCTTGCTAAATTGATTTGGTGTGTTGTAGCACAAATTTTTTTACTACAATTGATTGGGTCTACTGCAGTATATTGTTTACGGAACCTTGTCAATTGAATTTGTTGTAGTAAAAGTTAAATATATGGATAAAGAGTTATTTTCTATCCTTCAATTAAATTAAAAACAAATTTATCCACACTCACACTCGTGCATATTGAAAATAAATAATTATTTCATAGGTATATAGGAATGGAGGTGACTTATTACTTAACTAACGGGTGATTTTTCCTTTTAAATATGTTTTTAAATATAATATTAGTTCTTACTCGATTATCGTGAATTCAATGGAATGGAAAATTAGGTTCACTTTTTCTTAATTTTTAGTTGAGTATAATAACCTTGTATTATGCATTTTTTTTTATTTTTCTTAATTTTTATAATCTATTAGCTTAATTGATAACATCTTAATATATAATTTTTTAATTGTTGAAATTAAATCTAGTGTATGTTCCTATGCAGCTCGTAAAATCAGAAATATCAGATAAAGAAATAAAAATCTAATGGCGTTGAATCAAGTTTGGATTATAAAAATAGAATATTATTATTTTCTTTAACCTCTTGTTCTTAGACGAATGTCAATTGTATCAATTATAGACTTTCTCCTGCTCTTGCTTTGCCAAAGAGACTTAGCAAATAGGCATAAATAAGCTAAACCATATATAGATAAACAGATTCAATCGCCTTTAGGATTCATCGCATCACTGTTCACTATAGAAATTTATTTAACGAAAGCTTACATTAAAAAAGAAAAAGAAATTCGATCCATAAACGAAAGAGCACCCATTACAAAATTATTAATTATGAAAGTAACCTTTATTCAAATTAGAATTGTAATATTATACTTCTTTATTAAACTTGCATTAGTGTATAGTGCCTTAAAGATCATGTTTGAGGCCATCAATAAGGAGAGAAGCAAACGTCTCCAATTGTTGTTTCAAATATAAACAATAAGGATTGATTAATTCATAATGTACACTAGTAATCAACTTATAATTTGTAATTAAATATTGCATTAATATCGTACGTTATACATTGTCTTTTAGCTCTTGTTCAAACAAAAAAACACAAATTCACCATTTCTTGTCGCTCTAACGTATTTCAATGCCTCCATGTTCATCTCTACTAGCAGCCAAAGCGATAGATCCTGTGGTATCTATCAACACAATCTCCACCTTCTTCGGCCTTCCGCACCCAAAATCCGAACCATACATATTAAACCAGAGGGACCTGGTAACCCCAATCCTTTTGCTCGCATAGTGGAGTAATAGAATTTTAGCCACATAATATCATTTATGACATGTGCCATGATAGTATAAGTTGTCTTATTGTCTACGTCATTTATTAATAGTAGTTATATTCATTTTATTAACTAATAATATCATGGTACAATCAGTTGATATACAAAAGTTTAAAAAAAAGTTTAAAAAAAGGCTTTTTTTTTTTTTTTTTTTTTTTTAAATCTCATGGAATTCTAACGAGCTTGGCAATATGAATCTGTAATCCTAGCCAATTCACGGATCAACCAAATCTACAAAAGCAGATTTAATTTACAAGTGAAAAAATTTGTACTCAGTGATCTTTTCTGTCAATATTAAGTGTGATATAAGATTCAATATACTATCGAGTTCCTTGTATCTTCCTCATGCATCATGTAAAGTAAATGGATCTTCGAACAACTACTACTTGTACTAATTTTATTGCTGACATTTCTCCTTAAATCCTCGAAGAATTATTCCACCATTTGTTGTTTGCTGCCTTTAAGTTAAGATTCTTGTCCTCTCATTTAAATTTTTTCCTCTTTCTATCTGTCAAATAAACATATTTTAAACACTTTTTTGTTTTACGAAAATAAAGATTTTATAAATAATAAACGACAGTAAAAAAACTAGAAAAGTAATTCAAATGATAAAGAGATACAAAATTTAGGCGAAAATTTTTTGTGATATGCAAAGAAAAAATCACAAAAGAGAAGAGAAATTTCATTATTAAAATAATAAAAAGGTTATATATGTGCTTCTCTCACTCCAACCCCAATTACAACCAATCTCACTATACCTCAACATTTCTCTCTAAAATATATTTATTCCATAAGTTAATCCCCTAATAGACTTCATGCTCCTAAAAGACTATCTACTTCCAAGGACGTGAGGTTATACTTAAATTGCTTTATACGACCTCAATCTCACCACTAACAAGTGACCTTAACCTCCTTACATATATTGAGTAATAATTTATTTTTATTAGAAGTATATTTTTTGTACAAGTTGAACTCTGCTTTGAATAAGGTAAATTTTACAAAGAAAGTGTTTATTCCTTAAATAGAAATTTTACTAAAATAAGAAAATTATTAGTTTCAAAATATAGACTAGGAACATTCCTACAATTAGAATATAAATTCTTGCTAAAAAAAGAGCCATATTCTAATAATCTCTACCTCGACGAATTTTTTAATATACTTGAGTTGTTTTATATGACTTTAATCTCACCCCTAACAAGTGACCTTAACCTCCTATATATATTGAGTAATAATCTATTTTTATTAGTAGTCTCTTTTTTTGTACAAGTTGAACTCCTCTTTGAATAAAGTAAATTTTACAAAAAAAGTATTTGTTCCTTAAATAGAAATTTTACTAAAATAAAAAAAAACTATTAATACAAAAAGTAGAATAGGAACTTTTCTATAATTAGAATATAAATTTTTACTGAAAAAAGAGTCATATTTTAACAATCTCGACCTTAATGAGTTTTTCAATTTGAATGACAAACTACCATGAAATTAACTTCCATCATTGTGGGATTCATGCAATCTTGTAATCTCCACCTCTATTAATATACACCATCAAGATCAATAGTCATATATTGATTATAGGAAATGCTCCACCTTCTCCTGAGATCTAGTTTTGTTTTGTCATACCTATCCTCTAGTACTTTCCTTTTTAATCCCTTTTCACAACTTTTACAATCTCATATATGTGTGGAATTGTATTTTATAAAGATTAAAGTTAATTTTATCATCAAAATCTCTTCAAATTATATTTGGTAGAAGAACTCATTACAAAATTCTAGTCCAATCACAAACCCTAGCCACTGCTTTGGTGAACCTCTGACTCTAGTATTAATTTGTTATGGGCAAAAATAAAATTTAAACCTAAGAAAAATAAATAGAATCACAAATGAATAATAAACACTTTAACACTCAAGTCAAATAATCCAAAATTCTAATCTCACAGCAAAAATGCCACAATAATTAAGATCACTATTAAATATATGAAACATCAGTTCAAACTAAATAAAGCATAAATTTTTAGAGAAGAATCTTTATATTAATCAAAAAATTATTAATTACGAGTTTAAGAATAAATTTACCTCTTTACTCTTTCACTCTCAAATTTTTTTGTGTCTCCCTTTTTTGGATCTCTCTCTAATACTAGAAAAATATTCTATATTTATTAAAAAAACCTTTTCTAAAACTTTTAGAAAATAATCTTTGTTCAAACTCTTAGAAAACTTGAAGTTTATAAATAATTAGGTTTTTTAATAACACTTAGATCAATTTACAACATTTCTCCATTCATATATGGCAGTGTTGGAGTGTTGGATTAGTCTACCCACGACGTTGTAGAGTTAATATGCATTGATATAGTTAACCCTAAGACTTTCTTTTTCTTACCCTCTTTTATCTTAAACTACAACACACACACCTAGCTCACACCTAGCACCACCCACCTTGTTTTGCTTCATTGTTGACAGGAATTATTATGTCGTTGATGGTAAATTGAAAATTTCTGTTTCAATATTATAGTACAAAATTAGGGCATATTTGAAGCTTATGCTTATGTTGGCTCCTTTTTTTTTTCTCTCTTTGTTTTTTCTTGATTTTAAAGGATCTATTGATATAATAAATTGAAGTCTTCATTTTTATTTGGATGTTGGTTTGAGTTTTACTTTTTACTAAGAAAGTTTATGTTTATTTGGGTGCTGGTAGTTTAGAGGAGGGATCAACAATGGTGTGAGGTGGTGCAGGGGGAGAGGGGTACTGCCTGGATAGAAAAAAAAAAATAGAAAATTATGAATTAGTAATGTCATAATTTTTCTTTCTTATCTTTAAAATAAAAAATACATTGGGACTTATGTTCTGGTTTGTTATATTCAGATAATGTTGCGGAAGGATTAGGTAGTGGTGATGTGCTATACGTATAGGGAGCGTAACTCTTGTGTTGATTGGATGGCTAATCTGAAACTTAATCTTCATATAGGCTATCACAAGTTCGACAATGCTCCTCCTGGGATCGGTCAGCTGTTGATTCAGGATGTTATGGGTATCTAGGTTTCTAGGATTATTTTGAAATGATCCTTGAATTCTGTTTTACATCGTTTGTTTTTAAAAAAAAGAAGGAGAAAACATAGGTTTGAACTTGATTTTTATTTATATACTTTTTTTTTCTGGAGATGAAGTTCACTTTGTTTGATGAAGTTTAGTATTTTGGTTTGGAGCCAATGAGCGTTTAGGCCTTACACAGGTATTTAATTTTGAAGGTTTCTTCTTCATGTCGAATGTTAAATTGGGAGTTAATGAAGAGCCTTATAAAGGAATATAAATATTCATTGAGACTATACGAAAGCTTTTTGGATTTTCGTGGCATGTAGAAGGAGTGGCAGAGAAAGAAAAGATGAATAAATAGCAGAGAGAGGAAAAAAGAAAAAGAAGAGAAGAGAAAAAATGAAGATACATAAATGAAAACTTAATTTATTTTGTTTGTCTCAACCTTATGACTGTAATAGAGTAAAATGCAAATAAATAAATAAATAAATACTCGCTAAAAGTAAAATTTAATATTTAATTTTAACAAAGAGAGTCAAGGAATGATTGAGGATTCTGAAAAAGGTTTATTCCCAACAACTATATATTTTTTTTTTCCAAATTACTTAATCCTCTCTACCAAAATAATTGATAATACGATTAAAACTCTTTCATAAATATTTATATAGACAGACACAGTTTACAAAAATTATCCTTATACTTACAAGAATAAAAAATAAAATATTCAAATGAGATCTATTCATTTTAATATTCTATATCAATAATTGAAAGAGTCATCTGGACCTTTTACTGGTTGGCATCTCCCATATTTATAGTCTAAGTTAGACTAAGACACATAGTGATACCATAACAGGAAACTGTATACAGTAAATACATATTAGCAGTAAATTAATTTGAAAATAATTAATTGCTTTTGATTTTACAATACTACCGGAGATAAAATGTGACAAAAGAAAAAAAGGAAAGAAAAGAAAATAGCTGAAATATAAGAAACAATCTCACACCAAAACATCCTTCAAACTCATTGCAGCCAACATCTCCAACGACTCATTATGGCTCTGCCAAAAGTCATATATATCGTATCAACATCTAATTTGAATGTAGCTCTTTTAGCCCATCAACAAAGAGAAAAGCAAAAACTTCCATTTGTTGCTTCTCCAAAATCACGTCCACCTCAACACCGCCTCCATCCCTATTCTCTGCCAAGGCAATAGCTGTTGGCTCATGGATTGACACAATATCCACCCTAGTCGGCCTACCCCACCCATAATCTGACCCGTAAACATCAAAGTGATTTGAACCGGCTACTGACAATGATAATCCTTCTACTCCATTTTTCAAAATCGACGTTAACCATGCAATCTTCTCCTTTGATCCTTCAATAGTTTTCCCCTTTAGTCCTTTGACTAAATCACTCATTTTCTCTGCGACAAAAGCAGCCCCATTTTGGCTAATGAAATCATTAGCTTTTGCAGCCGTAGGAATTGCAACAACACAGTTCCCACAATAGTTAGCAGGAAGAGGAGGATCCAAACGGCTCCTACAATCAGCTGCAACTCCAAAATTAATACTGGTATTAGCTTGTACTCCCATGGCTTTAACCAAGCGAACGTATACATAAGCACATGTAAGCACATAAGTCGATAAATGAAGTTCTTTTGAAGGTCTGACTTCAGTTTCTTTAACCTCATCTATTTTAGTGGATAGTACCTTATTCCTGAGGTTCTTTATATCTTCACAAGTCAACTCAAATGTGCCTCGAACCAAGTTGGAATTTAGTTTTCTACTGGGTAAAAGCTTCAAGCTTCGGGCGTTGGGATTCGACTCCGAACTGTTAAAAGCCAACCAGTGATTTGCGTACACTATGTCGAGCCCATCCGGATCTTTTACGAGTGTCCGGTCGAGACATGGGGTTAGCTCCGGTAACAAAGAAGGTTTTTCTTCTTTACCTAATTGTTTGCATATATAAGCCCAAGATCTCATGAACATCGTTGAACTTCTCCCATCGAGAACCGCATGGTGAGAAGAAATACCGATCGAAAAACCTTGATTTGGAAAAAGTTATTTGGATAGCAATTAACTCTGCTTTATCGTCGAGTATCGACAATGGGGTACGAAAGGATGCAATTCAACGGCTTCACGAATTCTATTTCCCGAGAGAAAATTAAAATCGGCCTCAGACTCAGCAACTGTGACCGAAATGCCGTCGTTTGGAAAGTAGTATACGGAAGGTTTTGCTGCATCTTCAGGCCACATGAGATTACCGGCTAGAGGAAGAAAATGAAAGAGAGTGAGTGAGAGAGAGTGTTTAAGCTTAGGAAGTATAACTGAGTTGCAGAAATCAGAGTTTAACTCAGTGATCCGATAGAAGAAGAGGCGTTCTACTGAAGGCAACTTTACCCAAAATACGTCCCAATAGGATAAAGGAAGAAAAAACTCGGTGGTTACGCCGGAGAAGGGAGTGATTTTGGTATCCTCGTCTATTCTGACTCGGTTATCGGTGGTTGCTGCCATCTGGATAAAGATGAGTAGATAGAATAGCAGTGGAACCCGACTTACAAAGATAAGGAGGAGATGGAATAGCAGTGGAGCCCAGCAATAACGGCTATGCGTTAGATGCACCTTTTTGGGATTTTTCACTTACCGTCCTAAAGTTCATATTTTTTTTACTTAAATCGCATCTTTTTAATAATTATTACTTACCTCCCATGAGCATTTCCACTGTTAACCCCTTTTAAAAATAAAATCATATTTAATTATATATGTATCCTAAGAAATTTATTATTTTTATTCTTTAAATTTTAAAATTTTATTATTTATATAATATTTTTGTTAATTGTTATTTATCTCTTGCAATACAATCAGCTTTCATAAAACTATTAATTATTTGAGTAATTATATTATATTACTTGATTTACAATTTAATAAATTTATTTTATAATATTTTTATTATTAAAAATATTCAATTATATTTATTATATTTTAATAATATTTTATCACATTTAAAATAAAGTTGATTATCATTTGAGTGAGTAATATTGTGATTATTTTAAAAAATATATTAATGTATATAATAAAATGTGAAATGGTTGACATTATTACAACATGTTTAATAATTATGCTATACTAAGATTTTAATTTTTGATATAATTAATGAATAGGTCAGATTAAAGTTGACCTAAAATATGTTATATTTTTGTTTGATATTATATGAATATAACGCAATAAATTATATTCTCCATTTTAAGTTTACATATAGTATCTATGTGTCTAAAAATAAATTTAATTATTCTAATTTAAGTTACCCCAATACATGTAAGAATGTGAACGTACTTGTTAAAATTATAATTTTTTAGTACATTCCTAATGAAAATTGTCATTTTTTAATACACTTTGAAATATATTAAAGATATGAAAATTAAATTATTAAACAAAAAAATATGAATTAATATATTTTTTAAAATATTTTCAATTTGCACAAAACATAATTCATTTGTATAAATTTTTTTACAATTAGATAGAGGGTAAAAAAATTAAATTTTTATTAAATTAATATCAATGTAGAATTACTTTTATATTATTGTCTGTCATCAAAAAAATATATAATAGACTATATGATAAAAGTTATATTTGATATTCATATATAATATTCAAAATTTATTTGCAATTTAATATATAATATATAAAATTAATGATATAATAATATTGGTGATTTGATTAATGATTTATTTATAATTAAAATATACTAAAAATTAGTGATTTTTATAAGTATATTGTTATTTTAACATATATTGTGGTTAAATGAAATATGAGTATAAAGAAACATAAATAAAACTAGTAAAAAGATACTATTTAACAAAAAAAAATTTTGAATATTAGGATATAAATGATAAATTATTGAGGATTTATATATAATTAAATATGACTATGTTAAATGGGGGTTAACCTTGTGAAGGAGATAAGTAATAATTATTAAAAAAAAATATTACTTAAGTGAAGATACTTTAAATCTTAGGGGAAATAATTGATAAATGGCTTTTTTTTTTTTTTAAATTTTTAAACCACCGTACATTATTATTATTTTCCCACAACTTTGACCATGAGAAAATAATTTGAAGAATTATTATTTTATGGTTGATTTCATTTACAAATTATTTTTATAAAAATTTTTATTACTAAAATATTTATATTCTAATTTACTATTAAAAATAATTTAATCTAAATAAATATAATCATATTACTCTTTGACGCTCATTTACTACACACATTCATCTTATATACAAAAATTTAAATTAAAATCTAAATTTTTATTGTAATGATCTGCACACGTAATATTTTGAAGTGGTGGTACTTTGTGACGTCCGCCCAATACGCACAGTATAACTCCTTAAAAATTGGGGCTGACGCAACCTCTCAATGAAACACTATTACTAAGTAGAGAATTATTATTTATTTACCTGCAAAATAAGCCCAGACTTGAATAGAACTTACCTTAATTGATAGTAACTTTGACCTTAGGAAGAATTTAATCCTTCACAAGATATCAATTTAATAAACAAATAGATAATTGGTGCTGTTTATGGTCCTAGGGAATCCAAAATTTATACAAAAAGAATTTAATATTTAGAAAAATTCAAATGATAGAAAAAAATTTCACGTAGTCTTAATGTTAAAATTTATTTAGTATGAAATAAAACAAATATTAAACTTAAAACTGAAAAAATACATATATATATAATAATAATAATATAAAAAAGTAGTGATATAATCTACAACTTGAAAAAAATATATCTAAGTATTTTAATAAGATGAAGTAATTTATCTAAGTATTTTTCGAGATATGTAGAGCAAAATACTAACTTTTCAATTTTTTTTAATAAATATAAAGTAAAAAATTATTCAAAATAAAATTTAGGGCCCAAATAGAGTCACCCTCGTTCAAAATATCTGATGAGAGTACAATACCGAACGGAAAATTATGGTTATAGAAAATGCTGTGGATTTTTTTTTTTTTAAAATCCTTGCATATAGAGTAGGGTTATAAATAAAAATCGTTATACAAATTTCTTTAATAAAAACTTGTTGAAAGCAATGTTCAATTGAACTTGAGGTTGTTGGATTCGAGCCTATTAAAAATTCCAGGCTTGTTGAAGAAACAAAGTTCCAGAGAATTTCTAGCTCAAAGGGAGATGCCATCAAAGAACCAGTCATTCGACATGTCAACTTTAGTGATGTAAACTAATTTAGATGTGGTCACTGCGGCTCTGCCTGCATACGGTTGTGATTCTCATGGGGATGATTTTAGCTACCCTATTGATTGCTTAGACGTGGAAGTAAATAGGAAACTCTAAAAACAATCAATTACTAGCTCAACAAGTCATCATTCTTGCTGTAGTTAATTTCCATGGCTACATTGTTGTCGTTAAGGAATTGAAATCAATAAAATATTGTTCATCTTGCAAATATTGGTATTATATTTATAAACTCATAAATATAAATACAATATCTGAACTCTTTTTTATCATGCGATGAATTTAACGTAATATCTAACTCAAACTTACGTCTTGTGTTCAAATTATTGCATTTAAAAATTATAAATTTGCAACACAAAATCAACTTTTTGTCCTGTCGCTTCAATAAAAATATTCTCCTAAATTCTTTAAACTCATTTATCTCAGACTTTTTGTCACGTCGAGTCGAAGGATATGTTAAAACCAATAATCTTCTAAATTCATTAACCAAGTAAGACTTACTGTAAGAAGAATGTTTCAACAATGTTGTTAGCTCATTAACATATATGTTTTTACATTATTTTTGTAAAAGTAAGAATAAATATTATTAGCTTAAACAAAAATAAAACTAAATGAGACAATTTTTTTAAAATTACAATTAATAATTTGATATTTTTAAAATAAGTATTCTTAAGAATACAATTCTTTTTATACAGATTCACGTGTACAAATTGATGTGACGTGACAATATTAAATGATGAAGACATAAAATCAATGCAGTTAATAATGATACATAATGTATACCAAGTGATGAATAATAATATTATATTATGTTAATATATATGTAAATTTGTATAAAGTATTATATTAATTTAAATTTTATTAAGCATTCGGTAACGCAAGATATATATGGTATCCTTATTAAATTACATCTCATTTCAGTAAATATGTTTTAGCCCATTAACAAAGAGAGAAGCATAAACTTCCGTTCATTGTTTCTCCAAAATCACACCCACCCCAACACCACCGCCTCCATCTCTACTCTCCGCCAAAGCAGTGCTTCCTGGATCATGGATTTGAATAAAAGTGATAATTTAAATTATAACATGATTATTCGATACGAATACAAATGATTAAATAAATTCAAAATTTAAAAATTTAACATAGAATAATAAATTGATTGTATTCTTGCTGAATAAATAATAATTATATCGAATTCGTATTTAATCCTCTGAATTTATTTATCCATTTAAGACACGATTAGTTAAACGGATAATCGTATTTAATCAGATAATCATGTGTAAATGAATAATCATACTTAAATGAATAATAGTATTTAAACAAATAATGATATTTATCAGATAATCGTACTTAAACAAATAATCGTATTTAATCAGATAATTGTACTTAAACGGATAATCATGTCTAATCGAATAATCAGATCTAAATAGATAATCATGTTTAAATCGATAATATGTAAATAAATATTAATAATTTAATAAATTTAAAAATAATAAAATAGAATAGAATAAATTTTTTTAATAATTAAATTTATTTATAATTTAATTAATTATATGATTTATTTTTAATTTTTAATTATAATTTAAATAGACTTAAATAAATAGTCGTGTATCGTGTTTAAATAGGTAATTATGTCTAAACTGATAATCGTATCAAAATAAATAATCGTATTTAAAAAAGTAATCGTGTCTAAATAAATAATCATGTTTAAATAGATAATCATATTTAAATAGATAATTATGTCTAAATGGATAATTGTATCTAAATGGATAATCGTATAATAATTGTATCGTATTCAGATTTATATTTTTTGACACAAATAATAATCGTATTGTATTTGTGTTGAATAAATATTAATAATGTCGTATTTGAGTTGAGCTAAATTCGACCCATTTATCCATATTATCATCCCTAAATTAACACAATGGCTAACTTAGTCAACTCACCTCACTTGTAGTATGACCCGTAAACATCAAAATGATTTGATCCGGCTACCTGACAACAATAATCCTTGTACTCCATTTTTCAAAATCAACATTAACCATGCAATCTTCTCCTTTGATCCTTCAATAGCTTTCCCATTATTCGTTTTAATTAAATCACTCATTTTCTCTGCTAAAAAAGCAATCCCAATTTCCTTCTGAAATCACTAGCTTTTGCAGCAGTAACATATTCACTAACACAGTTCCCTCAATGGTTAACAGGAAGTGGAGGATCCAAACGGCTCCTACAATCAGCTGTAACCCCAAACTTAATACTTGTATTAGCTTCTACTCCCGTGACTTTAACCGAGCAAACGTATACTTACATGTAAGCACAAAAGTCTATAAATGAAGCTCTTTTGATGGTCTCAATTCACTTTCTTTAACCTTATCCATCGTAGATAGTACATTATCCCTGAGTTTCTTTTATATCTTCAAGAGTCCTCGAACCAAATTAGAATTAATTACTTTTCTACTGGGGAGAAGCTTCAAGCTTTGGGGTTGGGATTCGACTCCGAACTGTTGAAAAAGCCAATCAGTGATTCGCGTACACTATGTCGAGCCCTTCAGGATCTTTTACGAGAGTCCGGTCGAGACATGGGGTTAGCTCATGCAACAAAGAAGGGCCTTTTCTTCTTTACCCGATTGTTTGCATATATAAGCCCAAGATTTCACAAACATCGTTGAAATTTTCCTATCGAGAACTGCATAAAAACCTTGATTTGGAAAAAACGTTATTTGGATAGCGATTACCTCTGCTTCATCGTCGGATATCAACAACTATGGTATAAAAGGAGGCAATTCAATAGCTTCCCGAATTCTATTTCCCCCGAGTACGTCAAAATTGGTCTCAGAATCAACTTCTGTGACTGAAATACTGTCGTTTGGGCAGGTTATCCTGCATCATCAGGACACATGAGTTTACCCGCTAGAGGAAGATAATGAAGAAGAGTGAGTGAAAGAGTGTTTTTAAGCTTAGGGAGTATAACTGAGTCGAAGTAATCATAGGTTAACTCGGTGATCTGATAGAAGAAGAGACGTTCCACTGATGGCAAATTTATCCAGAAACTGTCGAATAGGATAGAGGAAGAGACAACTTGTGGTTTGATCGGAGAAGGGAGTGATTTTTGTAACCTCGTTTATTTTGACTAAGTTATTAGTGGCTGCTGCCATCATAGCAGATATAGATCTTGAAAACAATTGAAGGAAACCGAGGAGTAAAGCTTAGATTTAACACTCTTTGTACAGTGTTCAGTTCAAGTTCTCATCAAGATGTTGGTGGTCTTTGAGTGCTGGATTCAATTTATAATACAAATTTTTAATAATATATATTTTATTTTAAATAAACGATTGATATAATATGTCAATTTCCCCTACTGTACCTTCTTATCTTTGACCCTCGCTCTTTCTCTCCAACACATCTTATGTCTTCCATCTCTTTCTCTCCACCTAAATTTATATCGTTCATTTCTTTCATTTTAAAAATCTAAAATCGGTCTTTCAAAATGAAGATCTTAAATCCAACAAATCTGATCCAAAATTAACTCCTTAAATTAAAAGAAGTTTTTTTGAATATACACTCTGTTAGATGGAAGTGAGAATTTTTTTATTCTTCTGCGAGTATCTTTATAGAACTGAAAAACAAAAAAAGAAAAAGACATGAAGTCTCTCAAACCATTGATCAGAAGAACAATAAACAGATATATGTATAATGTGTGTGTGTGAATATATGACCCTAATCATCTCTCCTCGTAACAAATCTATGAAGATGAAAATTTGAAAACTGTCATTAAAGAGCAATTTTCTTCAATTAAAAAGATGTAATTGTATTGAAATTGACTTTAATGTTTACACTCATTGAAGTTACTAAAATGCTCAAAATATTGTTCATAAGAGATGACTCGTATTTAATAGTAGCCTTCAGGGACGGGTTTACTAATCCCCATCTCCCATTTAAGTGATATTTTCTCAAACTAGGTAAGTGATAATTTCTCCTTTTCTTCGAAAATTCTTTTAGTCACCTAGTATGAGTAATTTGTTATTCGGCTGATTCAAAGACATTCATTCCTATCCATAATGTGCAACTTGTCATCCACATATATGAATAGTAATAATTTTTGTTAAACAAATGTGATAAAATTTTATTATAATTGTATGTTTTATATTTTTAAAATAGTAAAAAATTTTCAGTAAAATAAAAAATAATAAATTATATGACAATAATATAGTTATATATTATATTAATTTTTCTATAAGTCGAAACACTCATTAAACTCAAAAATATTTAAGATCATCCTCAATTTAATTTCAGTGCTTAGGTATGGTTAGATAAGAGGGGTGTGAAATAAAAAAAATAAATAAATAAATAAGATATTCAATTTTAACTAAACGGCCCTATAACTGAGGTGTTATAAGGTTATTGCTCCCATTGATAAGGCATGACCAGGTTTGAGTTGCAGTGCAATTATCAATTTTTACTTGTTCGTGTTCGAAAGTGTGTATGGAGTAGGATGAGATTCAAATGTATGAATTAAGAAAAAATTACTTCAATTATATAAAAGATTTTATCTATGATATCATTAAAATTTAAGATTATTTTTGTTTATTATTATTATAAATTAACGTGATAAATAATCTATCGCAATTATTATATATGATAATCATATTTATGGCGTAAGTTAGTAATTGTTGTATATAAAGAGACTAAGCTTTTGAATATTGCCCTTAAAATTCATACTTCCAAAGGAAAGTACCGAGTTTAATTCTTTATTCACCTACTTATATATTGTTAATTAGTAAGTTATTAATTATAGTGTATATACAGTAAGTTATTAAATATTATACTCAAAGATTAATTTTTTCAAAAGAAAGTATAATTGAATTCTTTGTTGGTCAATAACCTTTTGTTGTTGTTGCTATTATTGGTATTATTAATATTATTGAAAAAATCTTGACTCGTTCATGTTTTTATCAATTTATGATCAAAATCTATTTTATATATATTTCTATCAATTTGAAGTGAAAATTTAATATATTATTGTATTTTAGTTTATTAATTAAATGTTTCTATATTTATATAATAATTTAGATTAAGAGGAAATCATGATGCCTCAAGAGTATTTATAAAAATACAAAAAGCAAACATTTTATTTTTCTTCAAGCAAACATTAAACTACAACAATTCTTATTCAGCATTCAGGAACAACCCTACTCTATATGATTTTTTCTTAACAATATCCACAGAATAGAACACTTTTATAAAATAATAACAATAAAATTAAAAAGTTGAAAAAAATGGAGACCTTCCGTTATACCAGTAAAATAAAATTTTCCATTAAATTTAGAGTCGTACCTTGAACCTTGAGACGTATTTATCATTTTAGGCCATAAAAAAAGAGCGAAGCAAAAACCTCCATTTGTCGCTTCTACAAAACAACACCAACCTCTACCCCGCCACCTCCATTTCTAGTCTCTGCAATTGATATGGCTCATGTCCTGTCTATTGACACTATCTCCGCCTTCTTCGGAGAACCCCAACCAAAATCCAACCCGTAAACATGAAAACGGTTTGACCCAGCTAAGGAAAGAAATTTTTACTCCTTGTAATGTGTTCGATGATTTTTTCGTCTTTTTAAACCTTCGTTTCAATAGGCTTAACAACGACACTTCCCTTTCATTTTAATTTTATGATATCTAAACGGTCTGAAAACTGAAATTCGGTTCACTTTCCTAAAATTTTAAATGTGATGGCATCCTTCCTCACCCATGATGATTAATTATTTTATTGGCAAAATTAATGCCAAAGATAAATACGTGGAGATTGAAGAAACGTATTATTTTTTTAATATATTATTCTATTTGAACTTGAAAGGGGAGAAATATATTCGTGATAAGAGTGCTGCAGTTGTATGGTATCCATTATCAATTTTTTTTAAAAAAAATTCTCAAATTTTTATTATAGTTTTTAATTTTATATTAAAATTTTTGATTTATTACAACATAAAAATAAAATAATTAAGAAATACAATAAAAATTTTGATTTTGCGTATGATTCAGTGAGATCCATGATAGTTTTGACCAAAATATTATTCTTGATTATGATCTAATTTGAATCCCATCCACCGACCAGTGTTCTGCTCTATAGCTACCATGATATGTTGGCTGCTAATGCTCAAATTTTTCAGAGACAGAAGATTCAGCACATCATACAGATTTGTTATTGCAATCGACGTAAAACCTTCTCAGGGCTACCTGAACTCACAAAAAAATGAGTTTGAAGTGAAGCCGGGTTGCTGGAGAATAAACTTTGACGCTCAAGTTAATGAATAGTACAAGATCAAAGAAAAAGAGAAAAAATGTGAATATTTGAATATTTTACAGATCCGAGAAGCTGAGCTCCGAAAATATTTATGAGTGCAGTAGCTATTTCTCAATTACTCAAAGGTGACCCTCCCTAAAGTTCTAAGATTAAGAGAAGAATAAGATCCAGCAGAAGAAAAAAAATCTGAATACTGCCACATGCATTGCCTTCACCTTTTATAGGACCTCTACATGTGTAAGTATCGAAGAATGGGAGTTTGATTAGACAGAAGTAGGTATGATGGCTGAGTCAATCTTTTCACCATTTTTTACCACTCTTTTACGTTAGGTTTGGCCTAACAATGAGTGCCTACAACTTGCTGTGTACGACACTACCTAATGTGACGGGACGCCTGAACAGTTAATTGAACAGCGTATTCGTCGATTCCATCTTCAGCTCTCATTTTTGGAAGAGGCGTAGGATTGCCTCAGTAATCAAGAAAAGATCGCCTTGGTAATCAAGGTGGGTGTCGAGATACCGAGACGATCATACTAAGCTAGGCAATCTGAGTAATAAAGTCTGAGATCAAAAATTTTTACCTGAAATCGGTCTCAAATCGGTATATGTCATTAATATAAATCCCCCAAGTTTTTGCTGTCGCAAAGCGAGAGTGGAAACTTAAGTTATTATTTAGCTGAGGCGACTTAAAATTCCGACACAGAAGCTATCGTGCTTCTAGTAGCTCACGGTCTTTATTAAATGCAGCTACTTTGATTTTAATTTACTGTTTCTCGAAAAGGCCTGACTTAAATGCGGCACCTCTTCGTAATGTGTAACGCAGTCACGTGCAAGCATACTAGTAGTTACTTTCATAATTCACCTTTACTGTAGTGATGTCGAGCAGTAGGTAGACAAACATTTATCGATTCCACTTTTTATTAGAGTGCTGTCGAATTTTGGGTCAAATGTACAAGGTCAATTAGTATGTAGAATAGTCTGGTAGATAAAAATTATCGATCTCGAGTCGAATGGTATATAAATAAAAATTATCAACCCCAACTCAAATGGTATGTAGATAAAAATTACCGACCCCAAGACGAATGGTATGTAGATAAAAATTATCGATCTGAGACGAATAGTCTGTAGATAAAAATTATTGACCCGAGGCGAATTAATGTAGAATCACAAGTAGATAAATTACCGACCCGAGGCGAATCAATATACAATCACAAGTAGATAAATTATCCGATCCGAGTCAAATTAATGTCGAATCACAAGTAAATAAAATATTCGATCCAAGTCAAATTAATGTAGAATCATAAGTAGATAAAATTTATCGATTCGAGTCGAATCAATGTAGAATCACAAGTAGATAAATTATCTGATCCGAGTCGAATTAATGTAAAATCAAAAATAGATAAAATTTACCGATCCGAGTCGAATTAGTGTAAAATCACAAGTAAATAAAATTTACCGCTCTAAACCGAATTAATATAGAATCACAAGTAGATAAAATTTACCAATCCGAGTCGAAATAATACAGGAACAAGTAGATATTTACCTGATCCGAGTCAAAATAATGTAGAAAAGCCATCAGATGATTTATCTGACTCGAGTCAAAATAATGTAGAAACACAAGTAGATAAAACGTCCGATTCGAGTCGAATTTGTGCAGAATTGTAAGTAGATAAAATTTTTGATCCAAGTAGAATTCGTGTAGAAAAGTAAGTAGATAAAATGTCCGATGCGAGTTGAAATAATGCAGGAACAAGTAGATAATTTACCTGACCCAAGTCGAAATAA
>JAWDEX010000022.1:2110491-2133465 GCA_035221805.1 Trichilia hirta
CCGTGTTTATGACAAAGTATACAACATATAATTGAGAATGAAAATAGAAAACAAAAATAAGGTGATTTGAATGATAAATTTTGGTGGATGGTACGGGGAAATTAATGGTAGAGCTAGGAAAGAAAGAGTAAACTTAATCTGTCTGGAATCTGGGGACCATTTATTTGGCAATAATTGTAAGTATTGCTTTGGATCAGTCAATCTGAATGGTCTAGTCTGGTGAGTGAACTTTCTACTGGTTCCTCTTGAGATGCCCACCGTAACATCTATTGCTAGCTTCTCTTCAGACTTATTTATATGTAGACAGAAATATAATAAAGCCCTAAAGCCAAAAGCTTCTCTGCCATCTCTTTCTTCCTGCAAACTGCCAGTGAATACTGAATTAGGCCCATTTCTCTTTCTCTGTGTATTTTTTAAATGGGTGCGGTCGAAGTCATTGAAGAAGCATCAGTTAAAAGATAAGAAACAGGAGAAACCCTTCTGAATACTTTGACAATTACTTTTCCCGTCTCTTCTAGTTACTTTTAGACGCAACTTGTTTTAGGTTTAGGCATTTTATTAGCTTTATAATTTTATATTTTCTTGATGACCAAAAAACATATTACAATTAATAGTTTATTCTTTGTTGAGGAAAATTCAGAAAAGAAAAGGTCAAGAATTTTCTGTACGGGGAAAATAATTTTCTTAATTTCTTATTGTGTGTCAACTTTTACTACTGAGTCTTATTTTTGTCCATTCCGTATTCATCACGGTTAAATATTTGAAATTAGATCTACATGAATAAACTCGGTAGCTTAGGTTCTTATATCTTTCAATCTTTCTCAATATTATAACCCAAAATGAAATAAAAATAGAAACTTTCTTCGATGGCTTCTCCCACCAGAACAGGTTAGTTTTCAGAAACCGGTGCCATTATTATTATTGTTACTTCAAGGGCTTAAGAAGCTGCTGCATTTTGAGTCTGCATATGTGAAAGGCAAAATTCTACAAATGGACCTCATAAAGGCTGGATCAGAAAACCCCATTTTAAATCTTTTCCTGTTCTAGTTTTTTAGTATTTATTTTGGTTAGAAAATCATTTCCGTATTCATGGCAGACTCAAAAGAAATTTTCTTACCCAATTTTTTCTGTTGCCCTGGACTTTAGTTTCAGATTTTGCTTGTTTTATAGGGATTCCGCAGAAACCCACCATGAAAAAAGAAGATAGGAATTGAAATCTCTCTCTCTAACGGAAGTTTTCACTTGCTATTGAAGCAAGTAGAAACGTGTTCTAAGCAAAAGCTAGGGTTTTTGAAATTGGGATCCACCGTCCTTTCGCCTTTGAGATGACTAAGTCCATATCGTTGGAGGGGTGAAATCCATGATAGATTTGTGGATCCTTTTCAAGCATCCATGAAGAGAAGAAGAAGCAAACTTCCATACGTCTCTATATTTTTTCTACATTTTTCTTAATTAGGAATATTATCATTCAAGGGAATTATATATAAATTCCATTGAAATATTTTGCGATTGTCAGGCTTTAGCTAGTTTCACCACAAACTTCAACTTGTTTCATGCACATCTCTCTGAAAGAAAAGGTGTGTGGTCCTTTTTTTTTTATACATTGGTTGGATGTTTTAAAAGAAACGTATACATGTTGGTCCCTCACCTAGCCTGCTTCTGAAGTTGTTATCATACACATCAAGATGACAATGCTCTTACAGTATACACCACAACTTTTGAAGCCTATGAATGGACTTACATCCCAGTAGATTTCTATTTTGTCTTCTAAATCTTCTCCCCCTCATTCACTATATCTCCCCTTCTTCTCTTTTTAATCTGTTTGACTTGATTCATTATAACCTATATTGAGATTACTTGATTGAATTTTCATTAGAGTACCAGCAATTAATAGTGTCATTTATTTCTTCTTTAAGTTGTGTAATATCTTGTAAACTGATTGTTATGAATGTGTGTTGGGTACACCAATAGATGAAATTATTGAGTCACACATTTTGACAAAATAAATAGAATCGAAATTCAGTGAGTTCTCTCTCTTTATAATCATATGAACATCTTTCTTAATACTTGCCAGGCGTGCATTCATCGTCCCTATGTGATAGGGATTTAGTTTACAAAGCCTTTTGTAGTTGTCGATAAAGCATGCCTTGCAACTTTACAAAAATGTGAAGCACGGTCCCCCGTTGAAACACTATATTTTGGCTTGTGTATAAGATAATAAAAACAAATGACCTAGATCACATGTGTAGGGAGATGTTACTCCAAACATGTGTTCCTCTTCAAATTAAACCATCAAATTGTGTCCTTAACAGAGGAAGATTAGCCTTAATGACACGTCGCGAGGCAATGATTGCTTAATATGCTCGACGAAGAAAGTGATGAGATTTCCATAAGTACATTTATTGAGCCGATTGAGAGATGTTGCACGTGGCAGCATTTCTGCCATTGCTTTTACATCAATTCTTCCGTGGAGCATGGTCGGTTGAATTCCGGCATCTTCCTTTCTCAAATGCTTCAACTTTATCAATAAGTTCATTCTCTGCAATTAAAAATCAAATTTCAACCCAGCACTACATGTAATGCAGATTGGCTCAGCCTAATGCCAAATTTTCAAAGGCGGCGCGTGCAGAATCCTTGTAGCTTTCAACTACAGCCACAAAACCCATAGAATTTTTGCCATTTTTGTAAGTAATTCCTATAATTTTAGTTCTTTGGAAAGCATAACCTACAATAATTTCACCGCTTTACTACTTGCTAGAATATGTTTTCTCTCTCCCCCTATGCACCATAGCTGTACAATAGCTGCTTCTTATTCACAACCGAATCTAACTACGGGTGTGTAGTTTTTCTGACCAGATATAAACTTGAGAGTAGCTGACCCCTCCAACATAAAATTCTCTGAATACGAAATATTGACTCTATGCTTTTGTTGAGTTTTCCTTTCTTCCTTCTTCCTTACTTTTTCTGTATGTAGGACTCTTCCCTCTCACAGCAGTTTCTAATTATTGAGATCTGATTTTGTTTTGCCTTTTTTTTCTTCTCTTTTTACAGATCGGGAAGCATGCAGTCTGTGGGAAACTACTTGAAGAAACTTTTAGAAGCAAAGGACGTCTAAGGAATTAGGGAAGAAATTCTGAGTTTCCTACTTTAGGGAATTTTTTACTATATATATATACTGTTTTAGCTAGCTGCATGTGAACCAAAAATGATACACATGAGATGATTTCCATTTCCAAAGAAGCAGAATCTTCTTCAAATCAACAAGGTAATAAAAACGAGGGGAAGATCATCACGAAGGGATCTAGTTCATCATCACCAAGGCTAAGATTGAAGGATCCACGAATTGTGCGCGTCGCCCGTGCTTTTGGAGGTAAAGACAGGCATAGCAAAGTTTGTACTATTAGAGGATTGAGAGACCGGCGAGTGAGGCTTTCCATTCCCACTGCTATTCAGTTATATGATCTTCAAGACAGGCTTGGACTAAATCAACCAAGCAAGGTTGTTGATTGGTTGCTTAATGCGGCCAAATATGAAATCGATGAACTCCCTCCTCTCCCAGTTCCACCAGGGAATTTAGGTCTAAACCATCAAGAAGTTCTATCTTCTACAGTTGAAGTTAGTTATTCTCAATCTAACAAGGAAGGGTTTAGAATCGATGGTAGCAATATCAATTGGGAAGATGCAGAAGGATTGCCCAGATCAAATATGTGGAGTGCTGATGCTCCTTGGAGGGCTAAGTCCAAAGAAGCTGCAAGGGAAACAATAAATGAGAAAGAAATTTGGACTAAAGGAACTGAAGATCAGAAACAAGATGTCAATGAAGGAGGCCATGGTGCAGACGTTTCATCTATCAACTTCTTACCTAGACCCAGCAATTCTTCCTTGCCAAGTTTGTTTAATAATCCTATGCCATTTAGTTCTTATTATCATTTGGACCCGTCAAATTTTCCTGTGTCTCAACTAGGAAGCCATGGATTTACATCCCAAACAGAAGACCTTCACAACTTTAATGTTATGCCATTGCCATCCACATTATCTCTATCATCTGGCTCTCAGATTTTGGTATGTCCTCCTGGAGGAACACAATCATTGTTTCCTTCATATGTTGAGATTGATCCACGACAAATCAACCCCTTTCAGATGTTGAATTCGAGCTCACACAATCACTTTTCAAATACTCTTTCTCCCCCTCTACATTCAGTAAGTCAGTCTGTGAGACCCTTTCATTTTAGCATGAGTCCTAGGATTCTTCCTTCTCACAAAGGCAGCAGTAGCCAGCCACAGAAGGAGCGGGAGTTCCCTCCTAAATAACAAGAAAGCAGTACCAGAATTGAATGAGAAAAAAGATCCCTCTTTTCACAAGAAGCATTGTCCAAATTTTTTGCATTAGAAGGGAGGAAAAGGTATACTCTTCGAATCAATTTATTTCACACTATTCCACTTACCCAGAAGAGATATGCAATACAGACAGTAATTATTCCCATTTAATACTGTGGAGATTACAGTTATAATTTTATGTTTGATTATGTAATGTTTGGTCATCATATGACTGAAAATCAAAACTCTGGATTTTCATTTTAACTTTGAATATTTTCATAGGAAAAAAGGAAAAAAAAAAATTAGAGCTTATGATGCTGTTATGCACAGTTTGAAATTTAGAACAACATATGTTTTCATCATTCTTGTTTTTGATCCGTCGGATTTCCACAGTGAAGTTTGTTTGTACAGCGAAAGAGTCCATCTTTTATTTGCATCTGGAATTTGGTTTAATTAGCAATATATTTGATAAATATGAATGTACTTGAGCAAGACAGTCCATTAGCAAATTGCACTTGTTCATGTGTCATTGATCATATTGTTTGCTTCATGTTCTGAATTCTCACTTTCGTATACTCAATCTAATGATCAGAATGGATGTATAATCCGCTACTCTCTCCCTCTATAAAAGAATCATTACTGAGCCGGAAATCTGCTTATGAGAACTTCGTGCTTACAATTTAGGACCCTAGAAAAATAGGAAAGAGTGTAGAAGAAAGAGAGCATGCATGTTCATAGTTTTCCTTTCAAAAAGTTTAGCTGAACGCTAACACTTTTATAGACTATAGTTTATAAATTGATTGAATTTTAGGAGTTTAATTGTGTGACAAAGAGAGAAGAGAAGTCATTATAGAAGTACAACTTTGCACAAGATCCAACAAGATAATGGAAGAATTGTATGTTTAGGAGTAGATAGCTAAAAAACTGAATGAAAGCTACATCAAGTGAAAAGATTGTTTGTGGTCCTTAGGGAAAATGAAAAAACACAAGGGAGAGGACAAGAAGCAAAGATAAACGGATATGAAGGTTAATTTGTATCTTTTTATTCCCACATGCTTTGCTTTGAGGAACCCATAGGTGTCTTAAATTGTCTCTCCGCCATAAACACCTGCCTTCTATGAGAGCCAGATAACTAGAATGTACATCGGGTGTTATTTGTATTAATAAGCATTTTTTTATTCTATGGTTTAGTTTTCCAAAGGGAATGAAAAGCATTATCGAAAATTAAAGACTTCTTGGTAAGAAGGCTGATTGACACTTCTTGAATAATTTCCAGATCAAGCATGCTAATAACTGGGTGTTACATCAGTTAAAGTGTTGGTAACTAATTGAACACACGCTTTTACTTCATAGCTATTGTTTATTAGTCTTTTGCACATAATAACATTTGATAGATTAATTTTATCTTATAACAATTGCGATATAAAAAATACAGCATTTTAATTATAAATATACTTTTAATACTGAAACCGAAATAGAGCATGCTTAACATCAATGAAGCATGAATGATTTGCGTAGTATTGGTGTATAAGCATGCGGCCTACTCTCTCATTTCAATCCTTATTCCCAAATATATATTAACTTCTAACCTTGGTTAAAATGAATTGTATGTGTGTTACAACACAATTTAGAATCCATGTTTATTTCATTTAAAGATATTTACATGCATTTCATTCAAGGTTATATTCGAATATTTGGTGCTTTTATTAAATTTAAAAGTATAACAGTTAAAATATTTAATAAATATTTATTTTATTTAATAACCCTAAAAATTTAAAAAAGAAATTGCATCTACTCTAACTATACAGTAATTCTCTGGCTGTAATTAACTATTATTAGTCAATCTCTTAAGTATACTGAGTGAATAACTCAAGAAGTTTGATCAGTTTCAACAAAGAAAGCAGCAAACATGTTCAAGAATAATTATACCCTATATCAATGTATTGGTTATCATAATGCAAGACAACGTGATTTCATAGAGTCATCTACACGAAGAACATAAGCCAGATGATGAAATGGGAAAATATAGAATGTAAAAGATCACAACATCAGTGATTTGGCAGATTTGAATTTTTATATACCCGTGCATGTGATACTTCATTATATGATATATATATATATATTATCCTAAAATAAATATATGTAAGATAATTTAATGTGTTTGTATTAGTACAATTACTTTAATCATCTTTATCCCATAATAACAAATGCATCCGATATATCATAGCCATTTCTCTATACCAAATGCACATGCATTTATTTATCTCTCTCTTATTTAATATCAAATGTTAAATCTTTTGTGTACCAATTGAATCTAATGAATAAAATCGTCTTATTGTTATATTAATCATTGTGCATGATGGTGAACAGTTATGACCATTGACCATTAATTTATGTATTGGCATACTATTTATGCAATCAATGAAAGTTTGTTCTGGTTTTTCAGATTTCTTCACGAAACATTCTTCGTTATCCATGATGACTTATGCTTTCCATTTTAGGAATGGAGATGATGGCTTAGGAAGGAGAGACTAATTTTTAGTTCTTAATTATCTCCCCTTTATCTCGTGTAAAAAGAAGAAGAAGAAGAAGAAGAAGAAACGAAAGATGATTTACTAAACTTGGACCATTAATTATATAATGTTTTAATCATAATTTGAGATTAAGCATCTATTACATCATCAAAAAAGTTAAGAAATTTGTTTGCAGATAATTAAATATATTTTTGTTTATGTTATATTATATTACATTATATATCAAAATACACTATCACAGCTATTTTTTAGTGAGAAATGAACTTGTACGCAATATTAAGTAAATTTAACGTGACATTTTAATATTATAAAAGGACACAAATTTTTTTTTCTCAATTTTATGAATTATGTTGAATTTTATTAATTTAACATCTAAGGTAGTGTAAATTCTCATTTGTAAATTATTATTGTCCGGAACATAAAATTATATGCAATGTCACGATTTTTTTTCATACTGATTTTGATTCATTCTAAATGTATTTGTTCTTATGCTTCATCTAAGGGTGGGTTTATTTGTAATTTTGTTTACCCCGAACATTCTTTTACTCTATACATCCATTTAAAAAATTTTAAAAATAATTTTATTTTTACATCCTTGTAAATACGTCAAAAGTCCTTAATTATATTTTTTATTATTTATATTAATTTTTTTCTATACCATAAAAGTATTTATTCTACTTAATTAATTTTAAGTTGAAAAAAAAATTTAATTGAATTTTTTGATTTAATGATTAATCTATCAAATTACTACAAATGTATTGAGACTTAGATTCACCATGTATTATTAGTATATCTACACATTTGGCTCAAACATAATATTATATAATATATATGATCACTATTTCAACAATAAAATTTGGTAAAAAAAAATTACTGATTTGAGAAAAAAGATAATAAGTTTGATTGTTTTTGAAAATTCAATTAGAACTTGAATATAAAAAAGTATAAAAAAATTAAGAATTATTAAAACATAATCTATTAAATTGAAATAAGGCACATTTATAACCCGATATAATATTTCATGAACTCTTCTAAAAGATTTATAAACTATAAAGATATTTTATAAAATTAATATTATAAAAATATCTTTTTTAACTGTTTGAATTATCTTAATTATTAATTTTTTTTCCATGAGTTGATTATAAAAAATTTATGATGAATTATTTTAATATTAAAAAATTTTGAGTTTAAAATAAAATATTAACGATTGGTGTATTTGATGGGTGTAAAGAATAATATTCTTTTATATATTTAAATTATATTGTCGTTAATAGTAATTTACATTAAATTATTTTTGTAATAATATTTTATTAAAATATGAATATTTAAAATAAAAAATAAGGTGTAAATAAAAGTATATGAAAGGGAAAATCACTATGAACAGCAAAATAAATTCTTTGCTATGAAGTATTTTCTAAAATTTCTTCACTAAAATGAAAAATAAAGAAATAAAATAAAAGTTCTTTGATATTTTTTAAACATATTTATGAAGCACAAAACATGTATTAAAATATTATGGTTAAATACCGTTTTTTCCTTTGATTTTTTGGTCTACCACTCCAATATCCTCTACTTTTATCCGATGCCCCACCTTATAAGGACATTAAAAATAAGGATAATACAATGGAGGTGGCTTTGGGTAGGTTATGAGAATAGTGCATACATTTTAGAGGTTTTTTGGATATATTTTAAAAAGTAGGGAGATATTTTCCTAGAAGGCAAGAGGGAAAACATATTTAACCCATAATGGATTTCCTTCTTCTTCTTTTTTCACAAAACTAGAAATTTTTAACAAATTTATCTTCTTGTTTTGTGAAATATTTATGAAGGCCGCGCCCCACCCATTAGAAAAGGGTAGGTTTCTTATATGAGAACCCACTTCAATAGAAAAGGGACCATTAAACTTTTGTAAGGAGAGGTTTTCTTTGTGAAAGCATTTGGGCTATACACGGGCCCAATAAGATGTTACGGAAAGACTAGAAAGATTGAGGACATAAAAGCCCCCGGCGAGGATCGAACTCGCGACCTTTCGCTTACGAAGCGAACGCACTACCACTATGCTACGGAGGCATATCTGGTGGTGCCTATTGTTTTTTATAATAGGTGTTAAAGGTTAACAAACCTTTCTTCACATTCCACACTGCATAAAATTGACCCACTGCGTCTTCGAATTCAAGTCGTCCCTCGATTCAAACATTTGGATATCCGTTTGATTCAGAAATTTAACTAAGGTTTTAATCCACTCAAAAAATTCCCCCATATCAAACTACCTCGTTCGATGAATTATTGGATAAGAGTTTCGTTGTGTCTGTAATTAGTGTTCTTCTTTGATGATCTAATCGAAGCAGAGGGCTTCTTTTTAAGCTACGGTGAGCTGAATTTCTTGTTCGTTAATGCTGGAGTTGGTGTCAAGCCGCCAGACTTAACTGGTAGTGTTGTTCTGGTCAATTATTTCGAACCATTGTGTGGATATATTGCTTGGTTCTAATTTATTTTGTTCGGTACTCTAAGTTTGAATTTTTAGGGTTTGTAGGACACCGGTCTTGATTATTAATAAAATAGAAGAAAACGAAAGGAATGGAGAATAAAATTGGGTATTGATGTTTACGAATTGAAATTTCCTAATGAAAGTGAAACTTTGTCAAATCCGTGGAAACTTTCTATTTAAAATTGGTGCAATATGAAATAAATACTGCGCTAGGAAATATTTGAATGAAACTAAGATCATTAGATTGCTTTTTATTATTTCCTTTCTTGGTTTAAATAATTAATATATTTTTCTTCTGGTTTTCTGTTTCTGTATTTTAGATACCCTAAATGGCATGGGTGGTGAAATAATAGCTAGTGAGGGAACAATGCCGGTGCTAGAAAATTCTTCGAAAAGAATGTTGTATTTGGATATAGTACTCTGAAGCAAAGAAGTGATATGAGGAGTCAAATATGAGCGATGGGGGTGGGGAAAGTGGAAGTAAGCTTGAAAAAACTTCAAAGAGAAAATTTGGTGGTGATGAATTTACCCAAGCAATTTCCAAGATTGCTGTAGCCCAAATATGTGAGAAAGTGGGGTTTCAGACTTTTCAACAGTCTGCCCTTGGGAAACTGTCAGACATTTCAGTCCGATACATACATAGTATAGGAAAGGCTGCAAATTTCTATGCCAATTTAGCTGGTAGAACAGAGGGTAATGTTTTTGATATCTTTCAAGCATTAGAAGAGTTGGGATCTGCACAAGGGTTTTTGGGTGCTTCTGATGTTGATCATTGTCTTGTAAGTTCAGGTATAGTTAGGGAGCTTATTCAGTATGTTAGTGAAGCTATAGAGGCTCCATTTGCATTTCCTATACCCCGTTTTCCGGTTGTTAAAGATCGGAAATTAAAGCCCAGTTTTTTGCTGATTGGCAAAGAGGCTCCTAGTGAGCATATTCCAGCCTGGCTACCTGCTTTCCCTGATCCCCAAACTTACCTTCAATTGCCCACCCAGAAAGAGAATGCAACTGATGCTCGCATGGAAAAGATTGAACTGGGAAAGCAGCAGAGAAAGGTGGAAATGTCGATACTGAATTTGCAGCAGCATTTTACTGGAAATGGACCAGAAAGACCTTCCTCAGCTGCCCACGGATACAATTCAAAGGAAAAACAGGTAGGAGAAAGTAATCCTTTTTTTTCTGCTCCTTTGCATTTTGAGGAAAAGGAAGTATCTTATGTGGTTCTTCCATCTAAGCTTTCAAAGGAAGTAGTTTCGAAAAATCCGGTTGTGGAAAGGCGTGTGGTGGGCAATCATATTTCTGTGGTGGACACATTTGCTCCAGCTATTGAAGCAATGAAGAATGGGATGTGTGAATACAAGGATAATCATAAAGGTGCTCTTTTGGACCAGAGGCCTCCAGTGCAATTTCAGATTGGAGTTGGAACGTCTTTAGGTAAGCCACTAAAATTTAGTCCCCAAAACAAGGATGTTGGCAAAATTGCCTCTTGGTTTTGCAAGGATAATGAGAAGGATGAGAAGAGAAGGCGAGCTGAGGAGATTCTGAAAGATTCAATAAAGAACACACAAGAACTGTCTCAGTTGTGAAATAGGTTAGTTTGATTGGCATTGTAAACTTTTTAAGGAAACTGGCAACATTAGCTGGTTCCATGGCAACATCAACAGCATATGATTTCTGCGTATGGATCTTTTAAAATGGATTTACAAACTGCTAGAGGGAAATGTTGTCACTCTAACAAGTTCCTCAGGTAGGTGCATGTAAGCTGCCATAATAGACCTTCTGGCTGATTCTTTTTAATCAAATTCTTGATTGTTTCTTTGATGATTATATACTGAATGGATGCATGGCTATTTCCTCTTTAGACTCATTCTGTTGATCTGTTCTTTACTCTGCAGATGTATAATATGCTGATTGTAATCAAATCTTTGTACAATTGTATACTGTTAATTGGATTGTTAATGAAGAGCAGACCATTGTTTTGATTATTGGCAAGCTGTTTTTTAAATGTGCTGAAATAGGAAAGTTTGCATCATCTTCCGAGCTCACTAGATTTGCTTTTTGAATTTGATGCATTCCCCTCATTGATAAAGAAACTGAAACTGAAAAATGTCATTTACTGTGTCTTGAATTTTTGCTGCCAATATAACACTAAAATATTTACAGCATTTTGAAACGGCATTGTAACTGAGAATATAAAAAATTGACTTGACTTGTGAAATGGAAAAATTTGGGGGCTATGGTTTGCTTCAGTTGTAAACGTGTGGGATCAGTAAGCTTAATTGCTTTATTTACTGAGTCCCTTTTTCAAGCATAGAGGCTTAGGTACAGTGGCACTGATGCCCATTATAAAGAGATTCTGATTGATAAAGGGATGGAAGAAATTTTACTTTCCGAAATTTCTTAAATCTTTTTCAGATTTATTATCACGCGCTCGCACAAGTCTTTGATAGAGATGGTCTTATCCTTAGATTCTTGTTCAATAATGATTATGGAGGATTTATTCTCAGCTTTGATGACAGAGAAAGTCCTAGTATACAAATTGTCAGATGTATTAGTTTCTGGATTTTGCTTTTAGCCATGTTTAATCCATCATATCCTCAGCTGTGGTTTTCTGATGCTGTATTAGATTTTTTTTTTCTTGAACAAATACATTTGGGCTTGCATTTGTGGTTTTTGGGTGCCAAATTTATTTGAGTTAATTATGGAACATAATAAGTTTGAAGTGGTGTACCTTTTTTAATCACAATTGCTCATAACATTATCCTCAATTGACGAAATTGTTTTTATTTATTTGCCCTACTGATAGAAGTTTCTGTGAGTTTTTCTCCGCTGGTTAAAAATTCAATAATACTACTAATTCTAAATTTTCCATTCTAAAATGCTTCTACTTCTAAAATGGGCTGACTGGTAAGTTGGCATCCATTTATTGGATGGTGAATTCTCACAGTTTTTAAAGTTATTTATTGCATCCTTCTGTTATCTAATGAATACATGTCAACTCATTTGGGATGGAAAATTTTAAGATGAGTAGCATTACTCATTCTCAAATGTTAATCACCAGTCAGAAAAAATTAGTAATAATTTAATTATATTAAAATGATGAAATTGGGGATTTCTTGTCATCTTTTATTTGGGAATTTTTTGCTGATCCGAGTTTTATTCATTTGATGATAAGTGCTGAACAACTTATAGGAATTATTTGTCAGATGGGTAATTACGAAGGGTTTCGCTATAAGATTTTTCAGTTTTAATTACTGAATTCTATTAATTCCTTCTATCTGTCATGGTACGTAGAATTATACTGAATAACCAGGAAATTAATTTTTACATATTATATGGATAATAATTTTGAAAATATTATTATTAGGTTTCTCATTTGATGGAAAGTGTTGACCGCAATGTCAAGACCTTGTCATTATTGTGTCAGCTGTCTTAGATGCTGGATATTGTAGACACATTCATCAATCTTGAACTTCTCTACAATATACCTTCTTGAGAACTTTTGCGGTAGAATCTTGATTCGAAGTTCTGTTGTCTATTCATCACCTTAAGGTATGTATAGTGTATAAATGGTTTTCCCCTCAAAATATAACATGGAAAGTTACCATTTTATTACAGAAGGTAGTGGTAATGCTGCATCTAAAAGTTTTAGCTTATTTGGATTTCATTCAATATAATTAGGGACTGGTTTAGAGTTGAGCTCTTGATAGAAGGTTGAATAGAACTGTCTTTGTATTAGCAATAGGCAGTGACACAATGCATCAAGTGGTGGTTATCGATCTAGTGGTGAATGGCAATAAAAGAGCAAGAGCAACATTTTGTGGTTTGATTAGGTAATTGCAGCAGCAAACTAGCAATATATGAGTTTTGTACCATACAGAAAAATGTGCAGATTGTTGATCTAGGATTGTTTTATGTAGTATAGCTGGGAGAAAAATGACTTTGGTTAACAGTATATCTTATTTAATTTTTATTGCAACAGTACAATACCTAAATAAGTAGTTGCAGGAGCATAGCTGTGATGAAAACTTTCAAAGGTTAGACATATACTTGCATATATACTTGCATTTAGTTACATGTATGTTATAAGCACCTAGAAGAGGTTTACATGGTTAAACAATGCCCAATTTGCACCTTTGATTATTGTCATTTTGCACTCAACAAATAAGACTTCAAATTGAACAGAGCAGCCTCCCCCCTCCTTGAACCCCACCCCCCTCTCCCTCTTGATTGAAAAGAGGTGGAGAAATGAGAGAGAACTAAACTATTAAACTGAAACCTATTACAACACAAACACTAATTGGAAAACAGCAGCCTGCAATACCTACCAGGGTGGCCTAGGAGACCATCTTTCTCATCCAACACAATCTCGCTTATCAAGTCTTTCAAGATCAACCGCTCAACATACAAAACTAAATGGAAAACTTCACTCTGGCAAGCTGTCCAGTCCATGGATCTATGCATCAGATCTTGACATAAGATGCTTCTCAAAATGTCATCATCATCATCTAAATTGCAGTTAGAGTTTTTAGTTTGTAGGCGACCTACCTCTGAACACAAACTTCTCAGAAGCTGTGTCTCACTTGAACTTTTGTCAGCCGGCATACTTGGAGAGAACATCTTGTGAGACTCTTGGTACACTAATTTGTGGATTAGAATTTGATTTACAGCATCAAATATCAATTTCCTGTGGGCTTTCTCAGTGCTAGGTTCTGAACAAGTTATTTTCTTACCTTTGTTTTCATCAGTTGGAAGCCTAGTCCTGGCCTTGGTCTGCTCCATGATGGAAAACAAGTTAGGGTTGATCAAGTGGCTGGATGGATGAAGCTGAAGGGTCAGGAAGTCAGATTCAAAACTTTTAAGGAGACCTGATGCTAACATTGTTTCTGAAATGTATCTGTGATTCGGATCCGTGTCATCATAGATGGGTGCTTCTTGAGTGGTATTTGTATTCATATCATCCTGATTGAAATGCTTCATGTTTTCCAATTTATTATAATCATTCTCAGAGCTGAAGCTGGGTTCTCTGCTGTTATATAAGTGATTTAAGTCCATTAAACTCCACTCTGCTTCTTCAGAATTCAGGGTCTCATCATCTTTAGCAAGAAAAAAACAATATATTACATGAAAAATACTTTGATCCTCTAACAAAAATTGCTGTAAAAATTGACTTTCTTTCCTCAATTTTCTCATAGTTTATGTGTATATCTGTCTACTACTACTAATTTATATCTTTAATAATTTTCTTAATATTTTGTGTCATAGTGCATCATGAGCTAGTGTGTATGAATTCTAATTTTTCTAGTCATTTACAGGTATAATCTGCTAGTTATTGATGGAAAAAGAGACATTACTAAGTTGGGAACTCGGCTATCATCAAGCCTGAGCAACTGGTATTTTCTATATGATCACTTGCAAATAACTGTGTTGAAGTTACAGTTTATGGGTCTATATAAAAATGTTGCTCAACAGCTACTATGTTTCCATTCATTGCTGTGTGTCATAAAAAATAGTTCAGTTTTCAGATTCCATTTTTCATTGGTTTGGTGAGCACATCAATACAAATAGTCATTGTTTTACTATCCAAAATGAAACTTGAAACAATTTATGTTTAATGCATTGAATATAATGCGGAAAAGCTAATGAGAGCCTCACCTTTAAAGGCATGTGATATCTTTTTCACAGGAGATGGTGGTTCATCTCTGTAGAATGTTGCATCAAGAACAGAGACAGGACTTGGTTGTTCAGGTCCTGCTCTTACTGGTTCTGCCACTGGTCTATCTTCAGTATACCCTGCTGGTGGCTCCTGAAAGAAAAATGAAAGTTGTTAATATAGGTGAACCAAATAATCGTTGAATGGGCTAGAGTATTTATGCCTACTTTTTTGCCGTGTTGCTGGAAGCAAGCGCCACTGATCTTATAAGATCTATCAATGCTTGTGACTTCACTATCGACATTTGATGCCATGCTTACATAGCTCCCAGATTGCAGAGAACTAGTGTCACCTTCTTGACTTAAATCTCTTGTGTCTTTACTGATGTCACTCAATTGGTCATCACTTGGCTGTTTGCATAAAGATTTGTGTCCGGATTTCTTATTTGGAGAACCTGATTCTGTTGGTTGCCCTCTAGACCTGCTCCAATCTAATAAGGGGGTTCTGGAATGAGATTGCTTCTCCAATCTGAGTTCCTTTCTTGGCAGTCGTGGGTTCATGGATTCAGAACTCTTGACTGACTTGTTATTTTTGCCACTGGTTTTCTTATTTGTCAGATGAAGTGGTTGGCTGGAAAGGTCCCTAAGGCGATTGCTTCTTGGAGTTGATTCTTTAGTTTGCTTGTTAACATATTCTTTTCTGTTAGCTGTGGAGTCACCAATTCGGATTCTCTGGAGACCTGGTAAACCCTCATTTTGAGTTGTTGAGGATGCAGAATTACTGGCTTTATTGGTGGGTTTAGCTGCTTTCATGATCACAATGGGAGATCTATAACTTTTTGGAGAGCTAGTGCCTTTGATTGAAGTAGAAGCTTGGTCCTTGCTTTTAAGGTTTTCTGAATTTGCTAATTTTGAGTTATGATCAACACTATTGTTATTGCCCGTTTGAGAGACAAAATTAGAAGTTTGATCTTCTTTTCTGATTTCTAAGATCTCCTTCCTCTTCTGCATTGCTGCAAGAATTTGTTTTAGAGCTCGTAGATCCTTTCCTGACTGCTTGAACTTGAGTTGTGCCAATCTATTCTCAATTTCTTCATAAACTGAAAGGGGGGAGTTTATTACTCTGGTTGGAGATTCTTGACCCTTTAAAGCTGATGTTTGACCTTTACTCCCCTCTGGCTGCTTCCATGGAGCAGGTTCTACTGGAAACTTAGAGTATGCAACGGGCTTCTTTACTGATTTGGCATTTTTCATCCGAGGCGAGATTGGTTCCTTGATAGAATTCCTTGGGGAAAAAGAAATTTGATTTTGCTTGTTTTCATCAGCTGTTTTTGATATTCTTGTGAGCGAATCACATTTAGCATCTGGAAAGGTTTTCATCTTATTTGTCTGATTCCCATTGGTTACTTTAGGATCTGGGAAAGCTTCCAATCCCATCAACTTTGCTACCACACTAGATGATCTTCTATAACTTCCTGGTTCCTGCTGTTGGTTCAGGATATTATTGGGATTCCGATCGATCATCTGCACATACCCTATTAGATTGTTTGATTTCAATTCAGTGGTGGAACCCCTTATGGAGCGTTCTCTACTGTCTAGTGATAGCCTTGGGAGCTCTTTGAGCTTTATAGTGGATTTAAGTCCTTCTCGTGAATCTCGTCCATCATAAGAGAACCGAGGAGCATCCTTTGCTGAGAAACCATCTTCCCGAATCTTAGAAAGAACACGGATTGATTCATCAAGACCCAAAACTCTTGGCTTCATAGATTTTGGCTGCTGCAAAGGCCTTGGAGAATCTACGTATTTCAAGGTTTGGCCCCCCATAGTATCTTTGGTTGGAGTTTTAATTGCTATCTGACGGGCTTCTCTGTATATGGAGTCTCTGACGACAGCTTGAATATCAACAGGCTGCCGGTTTAATTGTGAAGAATTATTTGGTAGGTATACCGTTAAGGGGAAATTTGTTTGGCCATACAAAGATGATTCTGGTCGAGAATGTTTATTGTCAATGGATGACAAACTAGAGGAACACGAGGAGGAAGAAAATGAGGTTCCGGATGATTCAGTGGAGACCCTCTTCTTGTCCTTCGTGGCCTTCTTTGGATTATTTTCCTGCAATTCGTAAGTTGCTTTAGGTGCAGAGTTTTTCATACATATCTCCAGTTACGGAGAAATTTAGATTCGAGTTCTTACCATTGATCGTTGTAATGCACTGTTTGGCTTTGTTCCATGGTTGTCACTTTTGCCTGAAATAAACTTAAGTGTGAGACGTTGAAATTACATATAGAAATGGTTTTATAACGTTGAAGTTAGGAGCAGATAAAACTAGAAAGCATATTTTCTTTTACATGCAAAACCACACAAGTTTAGATGTGTATACAATAAGAAAAGGCTCGAGACTATTGTGAGGTAGAAGCCTGGAATCAAAGATTTCATCGGAATTCGTGATATTTTCAAACAATAATTGTGAATTTTTATGATCCAAGTATAAATATGTTGCAGCAAAAAGAAAATCATGAACATAATTATGAACGAACGCAAACTGGAGCTGAACAGAGAATACGGAAGAGATAAAAGGAAATACCTGCTTCTGGAAGCCGCCTCCGGTTTTGGTGAATTCGTCGGCTAGTTGGGAAATGATGGCGGTGGAATAGCTGAAAGATGCCATTCATGCACCGAATCTGCTTTTGGAGATCTCGATTTTCATCAGATAGAGAATATAGAAACTTTGCAGACATCTTCACTTCTCTTTAACTTAATAACGAAGAAATACTCGCAAACTTTTCAGCTTTCATTACTCCAGCAACGGTTTCAACATCCCGACTACGAGAAAAAAAAATTAGAAATTTAAGGAAAATTCAGCAAACCCAGATGAGATATTGAATTTCAACATAACTTTAACGTCAGGCATTGACATAGAATTTGCATAAACTATTCAAAGGTCTCATGTTTTTCATGACAACTTACGCACTGAAAACTAGAGTGATTACTCTCTACTAGTGTATGCAATCTTCTCTTTGCAATAAATACTTGCAGGCTTTGTTCTTTAAAGAGTTCCTTTTCTTTTTTGGTTTTATGAATGGCACGAGAGAATGAAGTATCAGAGATTTAAAGAGAAAAAGAAAGATACAGAGAACTCCACATTCTTTCTTTAACATGCGTGATGAGCAGTAAGATTAACTATAGTCTTTAAAATTTAGAGAATAAGACAGACAATATCTGCTACAAAAGCCAAAAGCAAAACAAAAGGATAAAACGGGATGGTGAAGGGAAGAAGAAAATGGACCCGACGCAAAAACATTGAAAACCAACTAGACCCCCCACCTTCTAAGGACTAACTACAAATGTAAAAGCACTGCTGCACAGAAGCATTTTCTGTGGACCCAAGAAGAGATGTTTTTTTTGGGTTTCCTGACAGAAACAAAAGAATTCTGTCTTTAGGTTCTCTATAGCAAAGGAAACAGAGAGGCTATACAATATTTAAGAGAATTTGTAGTAGTAGTATAAACCTATATATCAAAGAAATATGCACGTGAAAATCTGATCAAAGAGTTACTTGTGAGCAAGGAGATGATGACTAGATCTGGTTATTTTGATTGTGATTATTTTCTTCCACCTGTCATGTGGACAAAATTATAATAACGTTTGTGGATCTGAAATCTGGACCTCTCTACGTGAGCAAGTGGAGTCTGTCAGCAAGTGCAAAAAAATGAAAAAAACAAGAAGAGATAATAGAAAGAAAGTGGATTTATGTACTGGAAAGCCTGAAAAACTCTCATTTCGAAACAACTTTTCCGCCAATCCTCTACTCCCATCTCTTTATATTACAGCACTCACTCCAATAGATTCCATCACAACTTTACAGTTTTGACCGATTGCTATGGAGTTTATCATTAAGTCCCCGAGTCTTGAAAATTTTCTAATAAACATTACCTTGTTATCTTAAATATTATTAAAATGACCAAATTATCTTTACAAATTTTGAGTACGTAAACTTAAAATTAGAGGGTTTTTATTTTTTAACTTATTTTAATAAAATTTGAGGACTCATTTGATATAAAAACATAAACAATGATTTATTTGCAAAAATTTAAACAATTAAGACCTTATATGATAAAACTCATTTTGAACAATTCGGAAAAATAATAAACAATTACTGTTTGAACTGTATATTCTTCATTTTCCTTGAAGACTTTCTTTCACCATGCTTTTAACTTGGAAAGCTGTAACGCATATCAGTTTTGATTATTTTCTGTGTCATTTTTCTGATTTTCCATTAGTGGTTGATCATTCTAAGAACACAGCTGGTCATTGGAATATAATATGTCTCTAAATTATTATTTTCCTGATAATTTTCTATCTACTTGTTCACATTTTCTTTACCAAACCTAACTCTGTATATGAAACAATAAGCTATAATAATATGCTTGTTTAGTGTACAGCTCATTTACAGTACTCTTGAATTATAAGTCATTAGTTTTATTGGACGTTGGTAGTAATGTTTCTATGCTAATATTTTTAAGTTTTTTTAATCTTTTATAAGAAAGGAAGACTTTCATATACCCATTATTGATTTGATTTGAGTTTGACATGTAATAACTAGGAAGATACATAGGCTTCAAACAGGTTATGGTCAGTGATGTTCCTGTGGAATATTTAATTCTAGTCCAATATCTAATATATACGTTATATTCAGTTTTTCTGTATCATTACAATACTTTAATATTGAAGCATTTTGAATATTTTATTGAATGAGAATGTGGACTGTGGGTTTATTACCAATGGTAAATAATTTTTAGCATATGTCCCTTCTCACTCATAATTACAATACAATAATTGGGGTAAATAAATCTGACAATGCTTTTTTTGGTTTACAGTTTTTGTCACATCTTGTATTGGTAGCGAAGGTAAGTCTATATTGAGTGAAAAATATTGAGTCATCTAACTAACCGTGATTTGGATTACAAAGTTTAAAAATAAAATCGTGAAAATTTATAAGTTCAAACCAGACAATAATTTTTTATTTTTTTAATTTTTTTTATCAAATGATACAATGTGTTCATATTATCATAAATGGATATAAAATCCAATAGAAACTATCATTATTCATGCATCATATCTCTATTGTAAGCTTGTAAGTGGGATGTCATAAGTTTGCAGAGAATGTTTGGCTTTTTATACAGCTGGAATATTAAATTTCCTTTGAAAGAGGCCAAACATTATTTCATTTCAATTAAGATACCTCTATGTGAAATTGTTTTCATTTATTGAGTGCTTGAAGATATTGCTTCATTTTATATGTTAAATTTTTTAAATATAGAATGTCGTTGCATTTTTTGTATAATATATGATAAAAAACAAAAGATTTAAAGAATGGTAAGTTGATTCACATCACAAAAAATTTATTTTGAATATTTATATTTTAATCAAAAAATAATATTAATAAGAACAATATAATCTAAGTATAAAAAAGTATTACTCTTTATACCTAAAGAAATACACTCACTTACAAATTTTTCTTTTATATTATAAAGTTTTTCTCTTTAATATCAAAACTAATTCATCATAATATACTTTTAATCATCTATGAAATATCTCGATTTGCCAATTAAGGGGCAATCTGATCATTTTATAAGGGATATTTTTATTATTTTTAAAAAATATTTCTTCTGGTACAAAATCAGGTATTTTGAAAGAATTTAAGTGAAAATTGATTGATTTTAAATGAGTATAAAAAAAGTTTCGTTAAAATTTTAAATGAATAATCAAGCTTTGAACTTAAATTACATTTGATTTACAAATTATTTTTTTAAATTAAGCTAAACACATAGACAATTAAGTAAGAAGAAACAGAAGTGAAACAACAATTTGGATGACCATTTTACTCTTTTACATCTTTTTTTAAATTTTTTTCAAAATATTTAAGGGCATTTTTATCATTTTAAAATTTATTACAAAATTCACTAACAATCTCAAAATTACTCTTGATTAGAGGGGTAGCTAGTCTAATTATTTCGAAATAAATAGACCATAATTTTGAAATAACTCATAAATTATTTTTCTTTGATTTTATGTTAGATTTTTAATTATTTAAAAAAAATTTATTGATCATATTATTATTATTATTATTATTATTATTATCTATTCACTGGATGTACTTCAGTATATTGATTCTTTCTATTTTTCAGTTTCAAAAGAATTTGAAAATACTTAAAGATTATATGGTTATAATTGCATTAAATCTAAGTTCGTTTAAGTATAATCTTTTTATTTGACTCACGTAACTTTTTTATTGAGTTCACTTGATAATTATGTACATATTGTAATTTATGATTATTTTTAAAAAATATGAATTAGAGATTGTATTATTTTATGTTTTTATTATTAGTATCTTTGATATATAAAGAATGTTATAAGATTGAGACATTTTAAAGAGGCGATTTAAAATAATTTTATATTGTGTGTATTTTTTATTTTTTTTTGTTGACGACGTTGTATGTTTTGATTGAGATAATATTAGATATTTAAAGTGTTTAAAATAATTTAAAAATTATTAGAGTTTGAGAGTTTTAAATAATTTATTTTAATAGTATTTTAAAATATTTTTAAATAGATATCAATCTATTCTTATAATTTCTTAATATGAATTCTAAATATAAGAAATATTTATCGAGTAACTGCCAGTAGTTGTCACAAGTAGGCCTTACTGATTAGGAGGGTGATAAACAAATAGAGAAAATAATAATAATTGAGAAGATTTGAATGGTTAGAAAATATTTTTTTATAATATTAACTTTAAAAAATTCGTCATTTATAGTTTGAAAGTTATCATGATTTGTGAATTTTTTATTTATAAAGACAGTGAATTGATCATTGGGATAAATATTTTTTTAGTGCACAAAAAAAAGGTTAATATACATAACAAAAGACAAAATGACTTGATTAAGGGATATTTAGGTATTTATAAAGTAAATTTTAGGTTTGAATTTTCTTAGATGGTATGTAAATGAAAAATATTCAAAGTATATTTTAGAATGTAAATAAATCTACTTTTAAACAGTTATAAAGAAGACATGATTATTTTATTTGAGTCTTTGAAAGCAAAAAAGTTGGATTACGAAAAATGAGCTACTCTACAAAAGATTTTGAGAAATAAAGGAGGTGTTTTTCAAAATCTGATTTTAAAAAATAATTTTATCATAAATATATTTTTTTTAACAAAATTCAGTAAATTTGACCTCTAATTAAAAAAATATTATTAAAATTTAAATGAGATTGAATAAAAAATATAAAATTTAATGATACATATTATATTATTATGTTTTATTTGACATTGGACATGATTTGGTTGAATTGTATATATAATTTTATTGTTAAAATTAAATATACTCAATTAAATTAATTTAAATAAAAGTTAACTAAATATTTAAAAAAAATAATTCAAATTTAACCATTATATATTTAAGTAAATTTATTTTTAATTTAATGCAATAAATTTTTTGCTAAAAATAATTTTTATTTACATTATATCTATTTTAGTTATTTATCTTGTTATAATATCTTAAAAACATAATTTACCAAACGCATATGCACTTTTAAAAACAAATTTTAGCAAACGTTTAACTAATTCTCTCTATAACTAATTTTTTTAATAGTGCAATAAAAGTAGAATTTTTTAGAAATAACAATCCCAAACTATCCCTAAATGAAAATTTACAGAAGTAAAAGAAAAATAAATTATATAAGATATGTGACAGCTTTTTAACTTTATCATATCAATTTATATTAAAAAATTATATTTTTAATATTATTATAAAAATTGTATAATAATATATTGATGAAATTAGCTTATCACCTTATATATATATATAATAAATTAATTAGACTATGACAACCTCTATATAATTTCCTCTCTCTCTCTCTCTCTCTCTCTCTCTCTCTCTCTCTCTCTCTCTCTCTCTCTCTCTCTCTATATATATATATATA
>JAWDEX010000022.1:2133565-2163425 GCA_035221805.1 Trichilia hirta
AAAAGAATAAATATTATATTTAATTGTTTATCCTTTGTTGAAAAATATTCAGAGAAGAAAAGGCCATGAATTTTCTGTACTGAGAAAATCATTTGCTTAATTTCTTATTGCGTGTCCTCTTTTACTATTGAGTTTTATTTTTGTCCTTTCTGTATTCGTCGCAGTTAAAATTGAAATTACATCTACATGCATAAAATCTCCTACCTTAGGTTCTTATATCTTTCAATCTTTCTCAATATTATCTGCCGAAATGAAACAACAATCAGATATTTCTTCCTGATCTTCTCCCCACCCGATCAGGTGAGTTTCAAGAATGCTGCCATTATTATAATGTTTCGTCAATGGCTTAAGTAACCGCTCCGTTTTGTGTTTGCTTACTTTAAAAGCAAAATTCTCAAAATGGAGCTCATCAAGGGCTGAATCAGAAAACTCCATTTTAAATCTTTTCTTGTTCCATTTTTTTATATTTATTTTTCTCGTTTTGGTTTAAAAATCATTTCTGTATTCATGGTAGGTTGAAAAGAAATTTTCTTACCTCATCTTTTCTGTTGCCCTAGATTTTAGTTTCAGGATTTGCTTGTTTTATAGGGATTCAACAGAAACCCACCATGAAAAAAGAAGATGGGAAGCAAAATATCTGTCTCTAACGGTGATTTTCGCTTGCTATTTAAGCAAATAGAGACGTGTTATAAGCAAAAGTTAGGGTTCTCAAAATGGGATCCACCGTCCTTTCATCTTTGAGATGACTAAGTCCATATATTTGAAGAAGGTGAAATCCATGATAGAATTGTTGATCCTTTTCAGGCATCCATGAAGGGAAGAAGAAGCAAACTTCCATACGTCTCTACATTTTTTTCTACGTTCTACTTGAGTATATTATCATTCGAAGGAATTATATATAAATTCCGTTGAAATATTTTGCCGATTGTCAGGCTTTAGCTAGTTTCAACACAAATCTCAACTTGCTCCATGCATATCTCTCTGAAAGAAAAGTAGTGTGGTCCTCCCTTTTTGATACACTGGGTGGATGTTTTAAAGGAAACGTATATATATTGGTCCCTTACGTAGCCTACTTCTGAAGTTGCTATCATACACCTCAAGATGACAATGCTCTTACAGTATACACCACAACTTTCGAAGCCTATGAATGGACGTACAACCCAGTAGATTTCTATTTTGTATTATAAATCTTCTCCCAATGTGGGTTCTCATTCACTATTATCTACCCTTCCTCCCTCTTTAATATGTTTCACTCGATTAATTATAACCTTATGTTGAGATTACTTGATTGAATTTTCGTTAATATACCAGTAACTAATAGAGTCATTTATTACTTAAGTTGTGGAATATCTCGTGAACTGATTGTTATGGATGTGTATTGGGTACAATAATAGATGGAATTAGTGAGTCACACATTTTGACAAACCAAATGGAATCGAAATTCAATTAGTTAGCTCTCTTTATGATCATATGAACATCTTTTTAAGTACTTGCTAGGCGTGCATTCATCGTCCCCATGAGATAGGGATTCAGTTCGCAAAGCCTTTTGTAGTTGTCGATAAAGCATGCTTGCAACTTTACAAAAATGTGCAGCACGGTCCCCTGTTGAATTATTATACTTTTGCTTGTGTATAAGATAATAATAACAAATAACCTAGATCACGTGTAGAGAGGTTATGTTATTCCAAACATGTGCTCTTCTTCAAATTAAACCATCAAATTGTGTCCTTAACAAAGGAAGATTAACCCTAATGATGCGTCGTGAGGCAATGATTGCTCAATACGTGCGATGAAGAAAATGATAAGATTTCCATCAGTACATCTATTGAGACGATATCGAGATGTTGTACACGTGGCAGTATTTCTGCCATTGCTTTTTCTTCAATTCTTTTGTGGAGCATGGTCGGTTGAATTCCGGCATATTCCTTTCTCAAAAGCTTCAACTTCATAAGTAAGTTTATTCTCTGCAATCAAAAATCAAATTTTAACCCTGAATTACACAAAATGCAGATTGGCTCAGCCTAAACCAAATTTTCAAAGGCGGCGCATGCAGAATCCTTGTAGCTTTCCACTACAGCCACAAAACTCATGGAATTTTTGCCATTCTTGTAAGTAATTCCCATGATTTCAATTTTTTGGAAAGCATAACCTACAATAATTTTACCCCGTTCCTACTTGGAAGATCACGTTGTATCTCTGCTGCTATGCATCACAGCTGTATAATAGCTGCCTGATATTCACAACAGAAGCTAGCTACGGTGCTTAGGTTTTCTGACCAGTTACAAACTTGCAAGTAGTTGACCGATCTAACATCAAATTCCCCGAATACTAAATACTGACTCTATGCTTACTTCCCTATTTATTGAGTTTGTTGAGTTTCCCTTTCTTACTTCTTCCCCATTTATTCTATATTTAAAATTCTTCCAGCTTACAGCAGTTTCTAATTATTGGGATCTTGGTCTTTGCTTTTCTTTCTTCTCTTTTTAGAGATCAGGAGGCAAGCAATCTTTGGGAAATTACTTGAAGAAACTTTTTGAAGCAAAGGATGTCTGAAGAAGTAGGGAAGAAATTCTGAGTTTTCTACTGTAAACAATACACACACACACACACACACACACATATATAGTGTAATAACTAGCTGCATGTGCACCAAAAATGAAACACATGAGATGATTTCGAGTTTCAAAGAAGCAGATTCTTCTTCAAAACAACATGGTAATACAAACGAGGGGAAGATCGTCACCAAGGGTTTATCTAGTTCGCCATCACCATGGCTAAGATTGAAGGATCCACGAATTGTACGTGTCTCCCGTGCTTTTGGAGGTAAAGACAGGCATAGCAAAGTTTGCACTATAAGAGGATTGAGAGACCGGCGAGTGAGGCTTTCCGTTCCCACTGCTGTTCAGTTATATGATCTTCAAGACAGGCTAGGACTGAATCAACCAAGCAAGGTTGTTGATTGGTTGCTTAATGCAGCCAAAGATGAAATCGACGAACTCCCTCCTCTCCCAGTTCCACCAGGGAATTTAGGTCTAAACCATCAAGAAATTCTATGTTCTAATAATGAAATTGGTTCTTCCCAATCTAACAAGGACGTGTTTAGAATCGATGGCAGCAATATCAATTGGGAAGATGCAGAAGGATTACCCAGATCAAATATGTGGTGTTCTGATGCTCCTTGGAGGGCTAAGTCCAAAGAAGCTGCAGGGATAACAGTAAATGAGAAAGAAAATTGGAGTAAAGGAACTGAAGATCGGAAACAAGATGTCAGTGAAGGAGGCCATGGTGCAGATGTTTCATCTATCAACTTCTTACATAGAACCAGCAATTCTTCCTTGCCAAGTTTGTTGAATAATCCGATGCCATTTGGTTCTTATCATCATTTGGACCCTTCAAATTATCCTTTGTCTCAATTGGGAAGCCATGGATTTACATCCCAAACAGAAGACCTTCACAACCTTAATGTTGTGCCACTGCCATCCACATTATCTCTATCGTATGGCTCTCAAATTTTGGTATGTCCTCCCGGAGCAACACAATCATTGTTTCCTTCACATGTTGAGATTGATCCTCGACAAATCAACCACCTTCAGATGTTGAACTCGAGCTCACATAATCTCTTTTCAAATACTCTTTCTCCACCTCTACACTCAATAAGCCAGTCCGTGAGACCCTTTCATTTTAGCATGAGTCCTAGGCTTCTTCCTTCTCACAGCAACAGCAGTAACCAGCCAGATAAGGAGCAGGAGTTCCCTTCTAAATAACAAGAAAGCAGTACCAGAATTGAAGCAGAAAAAATAAAATCCTCTTTTCACAACAAGCATGGTCCAAATTTTTTGCATCGGGAGAGAGGAAAAGGTATCATCTTCGAATCAATTATTTCACATTATTCCGCTTACCTGGAAGAGATCTGCAATGCAGACAGTGATTATTTCCATTTAAAGTGGAGATTACAAATATAATTTTATGTTTGATTCTGCATGTTTTGTCATCAGATGACTGAAAATCAAAATCCTGGATTTTTGTTTTAAGTTTGGATATTGTTATAGGAAAAAAGAAAAAAAAAATGGAGCTTCTAATGCCGTTGTGCACAGTTTGAAATTTAGAACAACGAATGTTTTCATCATTCATGGTTTTGATCTATTTGATGACTGAAGCCAAGTCTCTTTGTATAGTGAAAGAGTTCTCCTTCCTTTTGCAACTGGAATTTGGTTTAATTAGCAACATATTTGATAAATATAAATATGTGTTTGAGCATGAGCAGCACTGAAGTGAGACCTTGCAGCTCTAATTTAATCCATTAGCAAATAGTACTTGTTCATGTGTCATTGATATTTATTGTTTACTTTTCTGAATTCTCACTTTCGTCTACTCAATCTAATGATCAGAATGTATGTATAATCCACTGGTCTCTCCCTCTGTAAAAGAATCATTACTGACAATTTAGAATCCTAGAGAAATGGGAAAGAAAATAGAAGAAAGAGAGCATGCATGTTCATAGTTTTCCTTTCAAAATGTTTTGCTGAGTACTCTTAGTAGAACGTAGTTTTATAAATTGATCGAATTTTAGGAGTTTAATTGTGCGAGAAAGAGAGAAGAGAAGGCATTATAGAATTACAATTTTGCACAATATCCAGCAAGACAATGATAGAATAGTATGTTTAGGAGTCGAGAGCTAAAGGACTAAATGAAAGCTGCATCAAGTGAAAAGATTGTTTGTGGTCCTTAGGGAAAATCAAAAAACACAAGGAAGAAGACAAGAAGCAAATATAAATAGATTTTGGAGGTTTGTATCATTTTATTCCCACATACTTTGCTTTGAGGACGCCATAGGTTTCTTGATTTGTCTCTCCAGCATAAACACTTGCTTGATATGAGAGCCGGATAATTAGAATGAATATCTCGTGTTATTTGTAGTGTTACAAGCATTTATTTCTAGGGTTTGTTTTCTCTGAAGGGAATGAGAAGACATTATTGAAAATCGATGACTTCTTGGTAAGAAAACTGATTGAAGCTTACTGAAGAATTTTCAGATCGAGCATGCTAATGGCTTGGTGTTTACATTAGTTACAGTGTTGGATAATTAATTAAACACACACTTTTACACCGTAGCTAATGTTTATTAATAGTCTTTTATACTTGTACTAGCTAATACTTGATAGATTAGTTTCAAATTATAGCAATTGCGAATTAAAAGCTACAGCATTTTAATTTTAAATATACTCTTAATATGTGGAACCAGTCAATGGAGCATGTTCAATGTCAGCGAAGCACTACTGATTTTGGTAGTATTGGTGTATATACAGTGGCCTACTTTCTCACTTCAATCCTTAATCCCACATATATATTAACTTCTAAACTTGGTTAAAATGAATTGTATATATATTACAACACAATTCAGAACTCATGTCTATTTCATTAAAAGATATTTACATGCATGTCATTCAAGGTTATATTGCAATATTTGGTGCATCTATTAAATTTAAAAGTGTAGTTGTTAAAAATATTTAATAAATACTTGTATTTAATAATTAAAATTTTATTACCCATTATTATAGTAATTCTATCTACTTATGGGTTTAAAATTATAATTATAAATTAAAAGTCATAGTACCTCAATTTTTAATGTACCCTAAAAAAAAAAAATGTTCTGTTCTAACTATCTCCTATTAATTTCTAGCTATAATTAATTGTTACTAGCCAATCTCTTAAGTTTACTTATTGAAAGTTTGATCATGTTCAAGAATAATTATGCTCTCTAAAAAGGTCTTGGTTATCATAATTCAAGATCTATATATTGATAAATGAATACCCTAAGTCTAATGTTTTGTGCCATAAATGTTAGCATATTTGTCAAATCTTTTCTACAGTCAAATGCATATGCATATGCATTTATTTCTTTCTCTTTCTTTAATATCAAATGTTAAATTGTTTATGTACAAAATGAATCTAATGAATAAAATCGTCTTGTTGTTATATTAATCATTGTGCATGACGATTAATAGTAATGATCATTTGACCATTAATTTATGTCTTGGCGTACTATTTATTCACTTAATGAAAGTTTGTTCTAGTTTTTCACATTTCTTCACTAAACATTCTTCATTGTCTGTGGTGAATTATGCTTTCCAATTTAGGAATGGAAATGCTGGATTAGGAAGGAGGGACCAATGTTTTAGTTTTTAATTTTCACTCCATTAATTCATGCATGTGAAAAATAAAAATGATGATTTCGGAAGCAGGGACCATTAATTATAAAATGTTTTAATCCTAATTTGAGATTAAGCATCTATTACATCATCAAAGGAGTTAAAAAAAACTTGTCTGTAGACAATTAAATATATTTTTGTGTATATAATAATATCAAAATACACTATTACAGCTATTTTTTTAGTGAGGAATCAACTTGTGCACAATATTTAATTAGTAACTCATTGTTGAATTGTATTAATTTAATGCAAATTTTTTTAATACTATAAAAAGAAACAAAATTTTTTTCCCAAATTTGTGAATTATATGCTGAATTGTATTACTTTAACGCCAAGTTAGGGTAAATTCCCATTTTTAAATTATTATTGTTTGGAGCATAAAAACTATGTGTAATAATGAAAAACAGGTTAAAATTTTTTTTAATTGATTTTGATAGATTCTAATGCTATTTTTTCCTATGATTCCACTAATTTTCAAGTATACATGAAAGGGAAAACGACTATGAGATGTAAAATGAATTCTCTGCTATGAAGCTTTTTTTTTTCAAAATTTTTCACTAAAATGAAATATAACCAAAATAAAATGAAAATTCTTTGCTAGTCTTTTATGAAAAAATTTAGGAAATTCAAAATATGTATAAAATATTATGATCAAATACTATTTTTTCTTTATTTTTTTGAGCTAATACCCAATATCCCTTACTTTATGAAAAATAGTCAAAACTCTCTTGATAAAGCATTAGAAATGAGGTTAATACCCCAAACTCCCCTTGTAAAGCATTAAAAATGAGGATAATACAATCATTTTAAGGGTTTTTGGGTAGTTTATAAGAAAAATACAATGATATTTAATCTATAATGGAACTTTACCTTTTTCTTTTCTCATGAATTTACCTGCTAGGTTTGTTGAATATTTATGAACGCTATGGCCCACCCATGAGCAAAGGGCTAGATTCTTTGGAAGAGAACAATAGGGCCCAGCTTCAAATACCCCACCCATGAGCAAAGGGCAAGTTTCTTTGGAAGAGAACAATAGGCTCTAGCTTAAAATTCCCCACCCTTGAGCAAAGGGCAAGTGTCCTTGGGAGAGAACAGTAGGGCCCAGCTTAAAATACAAGGACCCAATAAACTGTTGCTTAAAGAAAATTTCTCTGGAATGTAATGAAGCTATTCACGGACCCAATTTAATAAGATGGGAAAATAATAATCTTAAGTCCAAAAAGCCCCCGGCGAGGATCGAACTCGCGACCTTTCGCTTACGAAGCGAACGCACTACCACTATGCTACGGAGGCTTGCTGCAGCTAATATTTACAGAATATAAAGCCAAACCCTTACCGTCAATGAAATATTCAGACCCTCTGCCTCTGTGCATTCAAATAGTAACTCGTTCCAAAGATTTGTCTGCCCGTTTGATTCAGAGATTTAACAAGGGTTTTAATCCACTCAAAAATTCACCCAAACTAAACTACCTCGTTCGATGAATTGTTGGGAAAAGAGTTTCATTGTGTCTGCAGTTAGGGTTCTGCTTTGATGATCCAATTGAAGCTGAGGCTCCTTTTTGAAGCTACGGAAAGCTGAATTTCTTCTTCTTTAATTCTGGAGTCAGTACCAATTCGCTAGAGTTAACTGGTAAGTATTGTTCTGGTCTAATATTGTGATCATTGTGTGGGTATATCGTTTGATTCTAATTCATTTTGTTCGGTACTTTAAATTTTTAGGGTTTGTAGGACATCTTTTTTGGTTATCGAGAAAATAGAAGAAAAAGAAAAGAATGGGAAGTAAATTGGGTATTGATATTTAGGAATTCAAGTTTCATAATGAAAGTAAAAAATTTATCAATTCCGTGGAAACTTTCTATTTAAAATAGGTGCAATATGAAAAAATACTGCACTAGGAAATATTTGAATTAAACTAAGATCATTAGATTGTTATTATTTCTTTTCTGGGTTTAAATGATTAATATATTTTTCTTCTTGTTTTCTGTTTCTATATTTTAGCTACCCTAAATGGCATGGGTGGTGAAGTAATAGATAGTGAGTGAACAATGCCGATGCTCTAGTATTAGTTGAAAAGAACGTTGTGTCTGGATATAATACTCTGAAGCAAAGAAGTGATATGAGGAGTCAAATATGAGTGATGGAGGTGGGGAGAGTGGAAGTAAGCATGAAAAAACTTCAAAGAGAAAATTTGGCAGTGATGACTTTGTCCAGGCAATTGCCAAAATTGCTGTAGCCCAAATATGTGAGAAAGAGGGGTTTCAGACTTTTCAACAGTCTGCTCTTGGGACATTGTCAGAAATTGCAGTTCGATACATACATAGTATAGGAAAGGCTGTAGATTTCTATGCCAATTTAGCTGGTAGAACAGAGGGTAATGCTTTTGACATCTTTCAAGCGTTAGAAGAGTTGGGATCTGTACATGGGTTTTCGGGTGCTTCTGATGTTTATCATTGTCTTGCAAGTTCAGGTGTAGTTCGGGAGCTTATTCAGTATGCTAGTGAAGCTATGGAGGTTCCATTTGCAAACCCTATACGTCGTTTTCCAGTTGTTAAAGATCGGAAGCCAAAGCCCAGTTTTTTGATGATTGGTGAAGAGCCTCCTAGTGAACATATTCCAGCCTGGTTACCTGCTTTCCCTGATCCCCAAACTTACCTTCAACTGCCCACCCAGAATGAGAATGCAACTGTCGGTCACATGCAAAAGTTTGAACCAGGAAGGCAGCAGAGAAAGGTGGAAATGTCTGTGCTGAATTTGCAGCAACGTTTTGCTGCAAATGGACCAGAAGGACCTTACTCAATTGCCTATGGAGACAATTCAAAAGAAAAACAAGTAGCAGAAATTAATCCATTCCTTTCTGCTCCTTTGCATTTTGAGGAAAAGGAAGTATCTTCTGTGGTTCTTCCAGCTAAGCTTTTAAAGGAATTAGCATTGAAAAATCCTATTGCGGAAAAGCATGTGGTGGGCAATCATACTTCTTTAGTGAACACATTTGCTCCAGCTATTGAAGCAATGAAGAATGGGATCTGTGAATCCAAAGAGGAACAAAAAAGTGCCATTTTGGACCAGAGGCCTCCAGTGCAATTTAAGATTGGAATTGAAACGTCTTTAGGTAAGCCACTAAAATCTAGTCCACAAAACGGCAATGTTGGGGAAATTGGTCCTTGGTTTTGCATGGATAACAAGAAGGATGAGAAAAAAAGGCGAGATTAGGAGATTCTGAAAGATTAAATGGAGAACATGCAAGAATTGGCTAAGTTGTGAAATAGGTTAGTTTGGTTAGAGTAGTATACTTTTTAAGGATACTGGCAACAGTGGCTGGTTCTGTGGTAGTCAACATCAACGGCATATGATATCTGCATATGGACCTTTTAAAATGGACAAACTGCTAGAGGGAAGTGTTATCGTTCTAACAAGTTCTTCAGGTAGGTGCATGTAAGTTGCCATAATAGACCCTTTGGCTGATTCTTTTTAATCAAATTTTTGTTTGTTTCTTTTATGATCATATGCTGAATGGATGCATGGCTATTTCCACTTTCGGCTCATTCTGTTGATCTATTCTATACTCTGCAGATGTATAACGTGCTGATTGTAATTGAATCTTTGTACATTCAACGTACTGTTAATTTTATTGTTAATGAAGAGAAAACTGGGGTGTTTTGATCATTAGCAAGCTTTCTTTAAATGTTCTAAAATAAGAAAGTTTGCATCATCTTCTGAGTTTCATTGAATTTGCTTTTTGAATTTGATGCATTGCTGTCATTCATAAAGAAACTGAAACTGAAAAATATCGTTTATTGCATCTTGAATTTTTGCTGTTGATATTGCATGAAAATAATTATGGCATTTTGAAATGGCTTAATCTTTGATCAGTGTAACTGATTATATAAAATATTGACTTAACATACTTGTGAAATGAAAAAATTTTTGGGCTATTGTTTGCTTCAGGCGTAAAAGTGTGGGATCATTAAGCATAAGTACTTTTTTTACTGAGTCCCTGCCTCAATCATAGAGGCTTGGGTACCGTGGCCTGCTGCTTATTATAAAGAGGTTCTGACTGATAAAGGGATCGAGAAAATTTTACTTTGCAAAATCTTTTCAATCTTTTTTCAGATTTATAATCACGTGCTTTCACAAGTGTGTTAAAAATGGTCTTTATGCTTAGAGGTTCTTGTAACTTTACTCCATCAGTATTGATTATAGAGTATCTATTCTCAGTTCTGATGACAGAGAAAGTCCTAGTAATTTACAAATTTTTATATTTATTAGTTTCTATATTTTACTTTTAGTCATGTCTAATCCATCATATCCATTAGCTATGGTCTTCTGATCCTGTAATAAATTTTTTTTTTTTTTTTCTTGAACGACAATTTTTGGGCAAACCTAGTTTTTGGGTGCCATATTTATATGAGTCAATTATGGAACATAATTAATTTAAAGTGATGCATGCTTTTTAATCATAATTGCTTGTAATCTTAATTGTAAAACGTTTTTTTGATTTATTTGCCCTGCTTATAGAAGTTTCTGTGAGTTTTTCTCCACTGATTAAAGATTAGTTTTTCTGCAACTGAAAGCGACAATTATTTATTGTTGTGGGAGCAATGAGTTCTGGGAATTGTAACAATCATTGTGCAATAAGCATTCCTCTAATGAATCTATTGATTTATGTAAATAGCTTGCAAATAGATTGACTTGGTGAATATTTACATTCATATATTCTCAAATATTAGATCACCAGTCAGAAAAAAATAGGAATAATTTAATTATATTACAGTAATGAAATGGGGATTTCTTTCCATCTTTTATATGGGAAATTACTTGCTGATCTGAGTTTTATTCATTTGATGATAAGTGCTGCTCAACTTATGGGAATTATCTGTCAGATGGGTAGTCATGAAGAATCAGCCTCTATGAAATGCTGGTAATACATCTATGAAACTCAACTTCCACCATAAGACTTGTTAGTTTTAATTACTGAATTCTGTTAATTTCTTCTATGTTGCACTCTCTAGGTATGTAGAATTGTACCAAATAACCAGGAAATTAGTTTTTACAGTTTTTTATGGATAATAATTTGAAAATTAGTTATCATTAAATTATTGGGTTTCTCATTTGATGAAAAGTGTTGAACACAATGTCAAGGCCTTATCATTGTTGTGTCAGCTGTCTTACATGCTTGCTGTTGTACACACATTATAAATCTTAGACTTCTCCACAATGTACCTTCTTGAGAATTTTTGCATTTAAGAATCTTGTTTTGGAGTTCTTTTGCCAAGTTATCACCTTACAAAATAGAAAATTGTTTGATATATACAATGTATAAATGATTTCCGGCACAAAGTATAACATGGAGAGTTACCATTTGATTACTGAAGGTAGTGATAATGCTGTAGCTAAATTTTAAACCTACTTGGATTGCATGCAATATAAATAGGGAGTGGTTTAGAGTTGTGTTCTTCATAGAAGATTGAATAGAACTTTGTCTTTGTATCAACATTAGGTGGTAACACTATGCATCAAATAGTCGTTATCCAATCTAGTGGTTAATGGCACTAAAGGCAAAGAGCAACATTTTTGTGGTGCAATTAGGTAATTGTAGTAGCAAACTAGCAATATATACGTCTTGTACCGAACAGAAAAATGTGCAGATCGTTGGTCTAGGGTTGTTTTGTGTAGTATAACAGGGAGAAAATGAATTAGTTAACTGAATATCTTAATAAATAATTGCATCCTTGTTACAAGGTAATTATGAAGGAACATAGCTGCGATAAAAACTTTGAAAAGAGTGGACATATACTTGCATATACATTTAGTCACATGTATGTTATAAGCACCCAGAAGAGATTTACATGGTTAAACAGGGCTCAATTTGCACCTAGGATTATTTTCATTTTACTCTCAACAAATTAAACAGACCAGCCTTCCCCCATCCCATTCTCCTCTGATTGAAAAGTGACGGAGAAATGAGAAGTAGCTGAACTATTAAACTGACACCTATTACATCACAAACACTACTTGGAAAACAGCCGTCTGCAATACCTGCCATGGTGGCCTATGAGACCATCTGTCTCATCCTGCACAATCTCACTCATCAAGTCTTTGAAGATCAGCCGCTCAACATACAAGGCTAATTGGGAAACTTCACTCTGGCAATCTGTCCAGTCCATGGATCTATGTGTCAGATCTTGACATACGATGCTTCTCAAAATGTCATCCTCATCGTCTAAATTGCAGTTAGAGTTAGCTTGTAGGCGATCTACCTCTGCACACAAATTTCTCAGAAGCTGCTTTTCACTTGAACTTTTGTCAGCCAGCTTACTTGGTGAGAACATCTTGTAAGACTCTTGGTACACTAATTTGTGGACTAAAATTTCGTCAACAGCATCAAATATCAGTTTCCTTTGGGCTTTCTCAGTGCTAGGTTCTGAACAACTTGTCTTCTTACCGTTGTTTCCATCAATTGGAAGCCTGGCCCTGGCCTTCATCTGCTCCAGGATGAAAAACAAGTTAGGGTTGATCAAGTGGCCAGATGGATGAAGCTGAAGGGTTAGGAAGTCAGAGACAAAATCTCTGAGGAGACCTGAAGCTAACATTATTTCTGAAATGTATCTGTGATTTGGATCTGTGCTGCCATGGATGGGTGCGTTTTGAGTGCGGTTTATATGCATATCATCGTGATTGAAGTGCTTCATGTTTTCCAGTTTATTATAATCGTTCTTAGAGCTGAAGCTGGGTTCTCTGCTGATATACAAGTGATTTGAATCCATTAGACTCCACTCTGCTTCAGAATTCCGGTTCTCATCATCTGTAGCAAGAAAAAAAAATCATTACATGAAACATACTTGGATCCTGTAACAAAAATTTCTGTAAGAATTGAATTTCGTTCCTCAATTTTCTCATAATTAATGCGTATATCTGTCTACAACTCTTCAATAATTTCCTTAATATTTTGTGTCATAGTTATTACAAACTAGTGTGTATGAATTTTATTTTTTTAGTCATTTATATGTATAATCTACTAATGATTGGTAGAAAAAGATGGAACCTGCAGCAATACTATGTCCGGAGCTTGGCTGTTATCAGGCCAGAGCAACTGTTATTTTCTATATGAACAATTGCAAATAAATATATTGAAGCTATAGTTCTATAGGTATATATAAAATTGTCATTCAACAGCTACTATGTTACCATTCATTGCTGCGTGTTATAAAAAATATTTCAATTTTCAGATTCCTTTTTTCCTTGGTTTGGTTAGCGCATCAATAAATATCGTCGTTGTTTTACTATCTAAAATTAGAACATGGAACAAGTTATGTTTAATGCTGTGAATATAGTGTGTAAAAGCTAATAAGAGTCTCACCTTTAAAAGCAAGTGATATCTTTTTCACAGGAGATGGTGGTTCATCCCTGTAGAACGTTGCATCAAGAACAGAGACAGGACTTGGTTGTTCAGGTCCTGCTCTTACAGGTTCTGCCAGTGATCTGTCTTCAGTATACCCTGCTGGTGAATCCTGAAAGAGAAATGAAAGTTGTTAATAAAGGCAATCCAAATAATAGTTGAATGAGCTAGAGTATCAACACCTACTTTTTTGCCATGTTGCAGGAAGAAAACACTGCTGATCTTATAAGATCTGTCAATGCTTGTGACTTCACTGTCAACATTTGATGCCGTGCTCACATAGCTCTCAGATTGCAGAGAACTGGTGTCACCTTGTCGACTTGAATCCCTTGTGTCAATACTGATTTCACTCAATTGGTCATCAGTTGGCTGCTTGTGTAAAGATTTGGGTCTAGATTTCTTATGCGGAGAGCCTGATTCTGTTGGTTGCACTCTAGACCTGCTCAAATCTAATGACGGGGTTCTGGAATGAGATTGCTTCTCCAACCTGAGTCCCTTTTGTTGCAGTCGTGGGTTCATGGATTCAGAGCTCTTGCCTGACCTGTTTTTTCCTGTTGTAGAGTTAGAACTCTTCAATGTCTTCACCGATCCTAAACTTTTGGCACTGGATTTCTTATTTGGTGGATGAAGGTGTTGGCTGGACGGGTCCCTAAGGCGATTGCTTCTTGCAGTTGAATCTTTAGTTTGTTTGTCAACATATTCTTTTCTGTTAGCTGTGGATTCACCAATGTGGATTCTCTGGAGAACTGGTAAACAGTCATTTTGAGTTGCCAAGGATTCAGAATTACTGGCTCTCTCGATGGGTTTAGCTACTTTAATGATCACAATGGGAGATCTAGAACTTTTTGGAGATCTAACACCTTTGATTGAAGTAGAAGCTTGGTCCCTGCTTTCAAGGTTTTCTGAATTTGCTAATTTTGAGTTATGATCAACGCTAATGTTATTGCCTGTTCGAGACACAAAATTAGAAGTTTGGTCTTCATTTCTGGTTTCTAAGATTTCTTTTGTCTTCTGCATTGCTGCAAGAATATGTTTTAGAGCTCTTAGATCCTTTCCGGACTTCTTGAACTCGAGTTGTGTCAGTCTTTTCTCGATTTCTCCATAAACTGAAAGGGGGGAGTTTGAGACTCTGGTTGGAGAATCTCGATCCTTTAAAGCTGGTATTTGAACTTTACTCCCATCTGGCTGCTTCCATGGAGCAGGTTCCATTGGAAACTTAGAGCACACAACAGGCTTCCTTACTGAATTGCCATTTTTCATCTGAGGCAAGATGGGTTCCTTGATAGAATTCCTTGGGGATCCAGAAATTTTACCTTTCTTGTGTTCATCAGTTGTTTTTGATATTTGTGTGAACGAATAACATTCAGTATCTGGGAAGGTTTTCATCTGATTTCGCTGATTACCATTGGTTGGCGTAGAATCTGGGAATGCTTCCAATCCCATCAACTTTGCTACCACGCTAGATGCTCTTCTATAACTTCCTGGATCCTGCCATTGGTTGAGGATATTATTGGGATTTCCATTGATTCTCTGCAGATCCCCTAGAAGATTGTTTGATTTCATTTCGGAGGTGGAACCCCTCATGGAGCGCTCTCTACTGTCCAGTGATAACCTTGCGAGCTCTTTGAGCTTTATGGTGGATTTAAGTCCTTCTCGTGATTCCCATCCATCATAAGAGAACCGAGGCGCATCCTTCGCTACAAAACTATCTTCTTGAAGCTTGGAAAGAGCACAGAATGATTCATTGGGAACCAAAACCCTTGACTTCAGAGATTTTGGCTGCTGCAGAGGCCTTGGAGAATCCATGTATTTCAGGGTTTGGCCCCCGGCATTATGTTTGGTTTTGATTGCTACCTCACGGGCTTCTCTGTACATGGAGTCTTTGACAACAGCTCGAATATCAACGGGTTGCTGGCTTAATTGCAAGGAATTATTTGGTTGGTATACTGGTAAGTCTCGGCTGGCAGTTCTAGGGAAATTTGTTTGGCCATGCAAAGATGATTCTGGCTGAGAGTGTTTATTGTCAATGGATGACAAAATAGATGAACCAGAAGAAGAAAACGAGGTTCTGGATGATTCAGTGGAGACCTTCTGCTTCTCCTTGGTGGCCCTCTTCATATTCTTTTCCTGCAATTCATAAGATCCTTTAGCTTCAGTGTTTTTCATACATATTTCCAGTAATGGAGAAATTTAGATTCAGGTTCTTACAGTTGGCCGCTGTAATGTACTTTTTGGCTTTGTTCCATGGTTCTCACTGTTGCCTGAAGGAAAACGTACGATGTTGAAATCACATATAAGAATGGTTTTATACACATTGAAGTTACGACCAAGGAAAATCAGAAAGCATGTTTTCTTTTTACATACAAAAGCACACAAGTTTAGATCAATGGATAACGTAGGACCAAAAGGATCAAGACTATTTTGAGTTAGAAGGCTGCAATCAACAATTTCATTAGAATTTCGGATATTTTTTAGGTAATAACTGTGAATTTTAAAAGCAAAGTATAAATATGTTGCAGCAAAAGAGAAAATCATGAACATATGACCGGATGAACACAAACAGGAGATGAACAGAGATATTCCCATGAAGATAAAAGAATATGCCTGATGCTGAAAGCCTTCTGTGATTTTGGTGAATTCGGCGGCCACTTAGGAAATGATGGCGGTCGAATAGCTGAAAAATGCCATTCATGCATCCAATATGCCTCGGGAGATCTCGATTTTCATCTGATAGAGAATATAAAACCTTTGCAGACATCTTCACTTCTTCTCTTTGACTTAATAACTGAGAAGTACTCTCAAACTTTTCAGCTTTCATTGCTCCAGCCGTGGTTTCCGCCTCCCGACTCTGAGAAAAACATTAGAAATTTGAGGAAAATTCAGCAACCCAGATGACATTGAGTTTCAACATAACTTTAACATCATGCATTGCCATAGAACTCGCATAAACTATACAAAGGTCTCATGTTTTCATAGCAACTTACATGCTGAAAACCAGAGTGATTACTCTTTACTAGTGTATGCAACCTATCTCTTTGCAATAAATACTTGCAGGATTTGTTCTTTAAAGAGTTCTCTTGATTTTTTTTTTTTTTTTTTTTAAAGAGAATTTTATGAATGGCACAAGAGAATGAAGTATCAGAGATTTAAAGAGGAAAAGAACAATACACAGAGCCCCACATTCTTTCTTTAACATGCATGATGAGCAGTAAGATTTGTCTTTAAAATTCACAGAATAGGGCGGACAATATCTTCTGCAAAAGCCAAAAGCAAAACAAAATGATGAAATGGGATGTTGAAGAGAAGACGAGAAGGGACCCAACTCAAAACAGTTAATACCCAGTAGAGCCCCAACGTTCTACGGACTAACAACAAATGTAAAATTACTGATGCACAGAAGCATTTTCGGCAGACCCAAGGAGAGATGTTTTTTGGGTTTCCTCACAGAAACAAAAGAATTCTTTGTCTTTTGGCCCTTTCTATAGGAAAAGAAACTAAAGAGGCTATACATAGAAGACCATTTAAGGGAATTTGCTGTAGTATTATACAAACCTATATATAAAGAAAATGTATGTGAAAAACTGATTAAAGAGTTGTTTGTAAGGAAGGAGATGATGATTAGATCTGGTTGTTTTGATTATGATTATTTGCTTTCCACCTTCCATGTGGACAAAATAATAATAATGTTTGTGGGTCTGAAATCTGGACCTCTCTACATGAGCATGTGGAGTCTGTCAGCAAGTGCAAGAAAACGGAAATATAATAAGAGATAAAAGAAAGAAAGTGGATTCATGTACTGGAAAGCCTGAAAAACTCTCATTTCGAAACAACTTTTCCACCAATCCCCTACTCTCGTCTCTTTACATTACAGTAGTATCTCACTCCCCCACAACTATTCAGTTTTGACCCACTGTTATGGAGTTTTGGACTAGGGTCATTATAAATAAACATTATCTGTTATCTTAAATATGACTATAATTTGAGTATTTAACTTACTATTAGAGGGTAATTAAGTTATTTTAATAAAATTTGAGGACTTGTTTGATACAAAAACACACCCTATGTATTTATTTGCAAAAATATAAACAATTGAGGACCTTTTGAACAAATGTGAAAAATAAAAACAATTGCTGTTTAAACTAATATCCTTTTTTTCATCTCTTCTTGAAGACTTTCTTTCACCTTGCTTTTGACTTGGAAAGCTGCAATGCATATCAATTTTTATTATTTTCTTTGTCATTTTTCTGATCTTCCAAATGTAGTTGATCATTCTAAGAACACAGCTGGTCATTAGAATATGATGTCTCTAAATTATTTATTTTTCCTAATTTTCTAATTACTTGTTCACATTTTCATTACAAAACCTAATTCTCTTGCTTAGTTTACAACACATTTTGTTTCTGTCTTGCATTATAAGTTAATAATTTTATTGGAAGTTGGTACTATTATTTCTATGGTAATGTTTTCAAGGTATTTTTTTTTATAAGAAGGAAAGACTTTCATTTCATATACCCATTATTGAATTATTAACGGTCTAACATGTAATAACTTGGAAGATACATATGTTTGAAATTGGTTTTGGTCAATAATATTATTGTCGAATATAGGATATTAGTACATTAATGGTATCTATGTTATATTCAGTTTTTCTGTATTATTGTAATACGTTAATATTGAAGCATTTTGAATATTTTATGAAATGAGAATGAGGCTGTAGTTTATTACCAATGGTAAATAATTTTTACCATATGTTCCTTCTCACTCATCCCCTATAATAATTGGGGTAAATAATTCTGACCATGTTTATTTGGTTGAAAATTTTTGTCACATCTTGTGTTGGTAATGAAGGTAAATCTAAACTGAGTTAAAACTATTGGGTTCTTTTTTAATTAGATGCCATTTGAATTGCAAAGTTCCAAAATAAAATTTGGATAGATTTTAAGTCCAAAGTGTACAACAATTTTCAATTAATTATTTTTATCAAATGGATATTGAAATGATACAATAAGTTATTACTTTTAACACTGATTAATCTAATTCCTGTGATTGATAATTAATAAATAAGAATATAAGAAATTGATTTGATTCTCCTAATTGATAATTAATAAATAAGAATATAATAAACATCTATATTAACACCAGATGATTCTAATGAATTTAAAGAAAATAGGGAAATTCTTCTATGGGTTTCAAAATTGCACCGACTATTGTCTATTTGCTATAAATATATATATACTAATTAAACAAAGTATATATGTATATATATGCAATTATTTCAAAAGGCATGATATATATTATTTATTTAACTTATTATTCTATGATCGTACACTTGATATGTTGCTCATTTGGAGAATGTATTGAATATTATAATATATATGTAAAATTCAGAGAGAGAGAGACAGAAAGAGACAACATGTACTCTCTCTCTCTCTCTCTCTCTCTCCGCATGGTATAAATGATTTCATTACTGTAGAACAATTTGTTTATATATGGTTATAATTATGTACAGTAATATGACGTATTCAAATGTTTCCAATTAAAATTCAATTTCAAAAAATTTATGACTAAGCAAACCCGTTGTCAATTTCTGTACATTTAAACAAAAAATGTGGTCCAATATATGTTATCATGTCTCAAATCATATTTCTGTTACAAGTTTGTGAGTGTGATACCAAAAATTTGCAGAGAATATTTGGATTTTTGTGCAGCTGGAATATTAGGGTTCCTTTCAAACAGGGAAAACATTATTTCATTTCAATTAAAACAATTTGTTTTGTGTCACGTTATATACATATATGTATGAAATTGATTTTAATTACTTGAGTGCTTGAAGACATCGCTTCATTTTAGATCTGCTTACATTTTATGTATAATAAATGGTAGAAAACAAAATATTAAATGAAGGGTAAGTCTATTCACACCTAAAAATTGATTATGAATATCTATATTTTAATAAAAAATTATTATAAAAATATTTTTAATATAAATTATTAATAAAGACAATTTACTTTGAGCATAAAGAAATATTATTCCTAATATCCATCAAATACATTATTTATAATTTTTATTTTAATTTAAAATTTTTTCTTTAATATGAAAACTAATTTATTAAAAATTTTTTTATAAACTAATGGAGAAAAAAATAATACTTGAAAAGATTTAAACAGTTAAAAGATTTTTTTTTTTTTTTTTAATATTGACTTTAAACAAGTTGTCATTTACAGTTTGAAAATTCTTTAGTATGGAGTACTAATTAATTATGTGATTTTATTTTTCATGATTCATAAATTTCTCTTTTATTTAAATAAATGGTCTGTTGAACATTGGAATAAATATTTTTATGGATGTAGAATAAGAACTAATTTATATATTTATTTAAAGGTTTAGGTATTTATAAAGGTGCAAAATGGAAGTGTTAAGTTTTTAATTTTCTCAAGTGAGTGTGCAACATATGTTTAGAAAAATTTTAAGGTGTAAATCTACCCTTAAAAAAAAGTGTAAAGAGAAATGTTTATTTTATTTGTGTCTTTGAAAAAAAAAAAGTTTGATTATAAAATTATAAAAATTAGTAACATTTTATTTGGATATTTTCATTTCAGGCATAAGTTTGATATAATTATATATTTTATGAATGTTAATTGATTTAACTTATGATATATATATTTTTAACAGAAAGTACAATGAGATTTAAAATACGAATTTTACCCACATCAGAGATGGACATTAGATACTCAAATATACAATAATGCTAAGAATATAAACTCCTTCGCAAACTCTTTATAGAAACTAATATAAAAATATTATATAATTATTCTATATTCTATATTTTTACGAGAACAAGTCAAAATATTTGTAAGTAAAAAAGAAATAAATTACATAAAATATGTGACAACCATATAATTTTATCATCTTAATTTATATAAAAAATTTATATTCTTAGTACTATTAACTTATAATAATAATAATGAATTTTATGTAATATATTGATGAAATTAGTTTATCATCCTATGTATATAACAAACTAAGTAGGCTATAACACTCTCTATATATTTTTCTCTTTTTCTATCTAATCTATCTATCTATCTATCTATCTATCTATATTATGATTATATATGAAGGGCAATATATATTATCCTTTAATAGTTTTAATATATACATAATATTAACTCTAATATATTTATTTTCAATCGTCTCGAAGAATATAGTCTAGTTGATTTTACGTTTTTCTGTTCAGAAATCAATTTTTTTTTTTTGTACATTAATTTTGGTTTACTGTGAACTTTAGAGTAATTATGTTTCTTTGAAAAGGAAAAGTCTTAATTTGACTTTTAGTGATAAATTATTAAATATTTATAATTAATGTTCACAGAGGCATCACATGATTTCATAGCCAATTCGTTGTAGCACTAAATTTTATTAATTTTCTTCGTAGTCACGAGTATTAAATTAATTAATTAGTTGCTTCCAATTAGCACCCAATACAAATGCAAAAAGAGATAGAATAATCTCATTTTTAATTTTAGAAATTATAAAATAATGTCATTAAGAATAAAATTTGGGTCTATTAATATTTGTTAAACATAATTTTAAAATAAAAAAAATAATAACAGTATGTTTATTAGCATTTGTTTTTCAACGGTTTAAAATAAGTGAAATAATTATTTTGAAGAAAAAAAATTATAATTAGTTATAAAAGTGTGATTTGGGAGAAATTGAAAAACAACAATATTTGTTTTAAAAATAAATATTTTTGTATTCTAAATGAAAAATAATTACAAAATAAAATATTTTAATTGTGGGGTATTGTTGAGGTATGATTGAAAATAAAAGAAAATTAACTTCAATCTATATGACACATAAATTGGGAGAATCCAAATTCCTCATCTCACAACCCAATTACTTTTGACAAATTTGTTTACAAATATACAAAGGTATAATATTCAAACAATAACTCAGAAAAATTTCCAAGAAAGTTATACATGCAATGACAATGTAAAAGAATGTAACGGAACATAGGGAATTGATGAGAAAAACTAATTAATTAAAAAGATATATGTTATAATATATAATTCATTTATTATTTTATTTTGAATGGAATTCAAGTCTAACTATAAAATATATCTTGATGATGAGTTGTATATATAAAATGATATAGAGTCATTTAATTTACTGTTCTATCATTTAAGTGACACATGCTATGTTAATGAAAGTGGGGTTGATGGATAGAGAGTGTTGAAATATTTAGAAATAAAGTATTAAAAAAGGGAGCATAACCACATGCATAAAGTTGGAAAATCACATGAGAGATGCAAAATTATATAGCTATCTTCATTGGAGAGGGACCGATTATCAATTGATACACATCATACCTAAAGTCTTTATAATCATTGATCATCTTCTTCTTCATCATCTTCCTAAATTTCCTAGGTTCCAACAAGTATATACCCCTCAACCCACCACGATTGCTTCATGATCTTCCCCATTCTTATCCAACCAAATCAACATGATCTTCATTTGCTCATTAATTAGTGGGGTTTTTTGTTATCAACAATAAAAGATAATGTATTATGATCAAAAAGTAGATGTGGATTCTTTTATATCATGAGAAATCATCAAAGTAACTTATAAAAATGGATGTGAATTCTAAAGTTGAAGTTTGTGAGCCCACTTAATTACTCGAATTTTGGTTGACGTTATTCACCGAGAGATAGAATAATGAATGATACCATATATATACAGGGATGACTAAAATTGATAATATTAAGCTTTAAATACATAATATATTACCATTTGTATGTGTAATATCAATACTAATCTTGTTATTTGCTTAAATATCACATTGAAGAAAATATGAGTTTATAAACGCCCTCTTTTATCATTCTTAAAGGTCAATACGTAACTATTAGTGCAAAATATGCCTCACATTAATCCAAAATCAAACATATATCGTATTAAATATCGTGTGTAATTTGAACATATTGTGTTAAATATGAAATCAATACCGAATATATAATTCCAAGAGATTTGCATTACCATATGACAGGATTGACATTTTCAAAAACTATACCATATCAAATACACAATATATAGTGGTTACTATATGATGCAACTACTCCAAATGAAAGGCTCAGGGAATTTCCTATTCACATTCTATGATGTTTCATAAACTTCACCAAATAAGTGTGACCATCAAACAAAGGGATCGTAATTTCATGCATAAGTTCAATAATGTAGGGTAAGTCAAGATTCCATCTTATCCTTCTCCATTTTTCATTTTAACACGAGAATGATAGCTTTGAGATTTTATAAATCTAAGCTTCTTATACAAGAATTCCTTTACAAATATCTAAAGTTGAAACTAATCTATCTCTTCCTAAGTCTCCTTCTTTGACAAAAAGCAAAATAAATGAACAAGAACTTCTTGGTTGTTTTTGCTAATTCAAGGAAGAACATGACGCATAAACAACTAAGCAATTGGTGGAATTCGCTTGCGCAGCAGGAATGAAATGAAACATACATACGCAAAGCTATAAAATTTTCCTAAAATAAGTGAGAGATAATTATTCAGTGTCACGTGTACTAAGAAACACTTCAGCGACTAAAAAAATTGCTTTTAATACAAGTAGGATAACTTCTATAAATATAATACTTCATTATAATATTGACAATTGCTAAAATCTTAAGAAACAATTCACAAAATCAAGTTGCCAGTTCATTAGTAGAATCTAAAATTATCTACGCACATGGACTGTGTTGATCATTCTTATGATATCATTAACTGTATTTGGTAATAAAAGAAGTTCATATTCTTTGTAGGAAATAAACATATCGATCTGCAGACGACATCTCAGCTCGGAGATCTTTATTGGATATTTTTCCGGTCGTAATATGAAATCTATATTATTACAGCTATTTATTTCAAATGAATGCTAGTAGATTTAACTGGTAGAATTTAATAAAAAAATACAAAAGGTTTAAAGTTTTAATTACATGCTTACATTTGAGTTAAAAGAATATTTTTGACAAAACGAGTTTAGTACATTATTTGTATATACCCATTCAATATAATCTTATAATAAACATTGAGTGGTCTCATAATTAGAACTATTTTATGCAAGACTTCCTCATAAAATAAAGAGGAGTTTGTGTTTATATTTATGTTTTCTAGAAAATAACTAATATATATATATACACCGATTCAATATAATCTTATAATAAACATTGAGTGATCTCATAATTAGAACTATCTTATGCAATATATATATGTATATATATAAGACTCAGTGCCACTCTTTTTTATTGAGAATATATATAGGGTGTTGTCATCATATATGGTTGTATATTGTCTCTCATATTTTAAGGTTAACTACTAATATGCAGAAGATGTTTGTGGAGTAGGTTCGAGGGGAAATGGGAACTGGGTCCTAAATTTTTTTTTAAGAGTCAATACCAAATCTCTGCAAAAGAGAAGAAAATGATAAGGAACATAGCATGAGAGCAAGCCCATAAAGTCAGCAGTTTTGCAGAAACTATAGTCAGCAACATTGTCATGATGTTATCTTAGGTTTGGCCAGCTACTGTTTTTGAAAACTATGCAGCAATCATTATTGATTTCTTTAATATGCCTGGTTTTGATCTTTCCACGCTGCCGTGATCCATTTTTCCGGTTCTTAATCAATGCAGAAACCTATTACATACAGCACAGTTTGTTTCACATCTTATAGAACTATTACTAACAAGCTGCAAGCTAATTCACATATTCATTTAATAAATAGTTCGATCATTTTCATATTAAACAGATGGCTGCAATTCTTTCGAATGATAGGCTTGTTCAATCTATTTTCTCATTTATATCTAAGGCCAGGTAAATTTTAATCAATCTAATTCACTAATTTAAGTGATTTAAATTGATTTAAAAATTTAAAAATTAATTTATAAATTGAAATTTTATAATATATTATTTGCAAATTAAATTATAAATTGAATTAAATTTAATTTGCTAATTTATATAAAATGTAGTTGATTTTAATATTATGAATTTTTTTTTTATAAATAAAAAAATATTATTTTTTTACCCTACTTCTTTTTTACTCTATTTTTAATTAAATTTTTTGCTGAGATCTATGAAAAAATGATGAGAAATGCTCAAGTAATGATTACACAAAAAAATGTTTAATAGAAAAAATTGATACATTTATTTCAACGTAAAAAAATGATGGATATATTGTGAATTGATTAATTTATAAGTATGATAAGTTATTTTTTTTTATTTTTTTTTTTAAATTATATTTTTTAAAAACATATTTGTCATTTTAACTCATTTTTTACATTTATTTTTTGTCACAAAACTTCTAGTGAGAGTATTTTTTTTTTGAAATATATAAACGTAGTGTTACTATTCATTATTTATTTATTATTTTATTTAATCACAAAACAGATTTATTTATGTATTATATATTATTCACCTATATCATTTATTTTAAATTTAAAATTATATAACAGTATTATTCTGTATTTTTTCTTACAGATTTGGGTGTAAATCTGATTCAATGCAAATTGCTTATATATTTAAATTTAAATTTTAGGTTATATTTTTAAATTTAAGCTTAAAATTTAATCTGTAAAATTAATTCAATTTAAATCCGCTTTAAACTGTTTAGATTGAATTAGATTATAAAATACTTGCGAATTAAATTATTTTAAATATAATTTATAATATACTGATTGAATTAGAATTTTAACTCAATTTAATTCGCAAATGTCTGCCGCTATTAATATCATCGTGTACATGAAACCATCAAATTAATCGCATGCTCCCATCAGCCTACAAGAATAGATGGAGACGCCAAGAGAAAAGAGAGAAATAAAATCTAAAAGGTTCCTCTTTTAGCTCTTTGCAAGGCATTGGCTGAGGTGAGAGCCCTAATTGACATAGGCCATATACATGGGCCTAGGCTAACTTATTAGGTTTTGAAACTGAAACTAAAATTTGGCATTATAAACTTTCAGGAGGCAACCAACTTCGTTAGAAGATCAGACAATGTGCGTAACATCAACTGCCATCTTATGATAACTATTGCATTTATAACGATACTTAGATAATTAAAAAACAACAAATCTCATATTTCCTATTTCTCTTTTAAGAATATATTGCAAATCAACAATAGAGATAATGTTGTCAGCAAAAAGCTACCAAATGAATCTTTCAGCATTGTTGCTTGCAAACATCAAAAATGGAACTTGTGCGAGTAATATCTCAATGGCTTTCCCTTCTCTTATTTAACAAATATGATAATTCACTATGAGATCAGTTACTGTATCCTCGGGGACTACCTTCCAAAAAATAGCAGAAATTTCTTTTAATATTTAACTAATACATATCAATGCAGTTATAGCCCTGTCAACAATCTCTCCCTGTCCATTCAAACTTGTTTGCTGTTTTCTTCGATAAGTTGCTTAGGCTCAAAATTCTGTTCCGCTGGAAGATATTCCTGCTGCCAAAGCTCTTCAGATTCACATCAAATTGTAGTTGGCAAGAAGACTGTGTTCATGACTTGGAGATAGAAATCCCAACATTTACTTCTATCGTCAATGGCACTTTGACCAAATGAGTGTTGCTCGTGCATTTTCAGGTTCAGCCAATCTTTCGAAATTAACTCTGAGGTCTCCTCCAGCACCTGTGCATATTACGTTTTTCATCATTAAACCAACTGAATAATTAGCAAGGCACAATCCATTATTAAAGGTTGTAAAAAAAACACAAAAAACAGTAGTAATTATATAGTTCTAGTTTCTCAGAAATAATGTATGAGATTGTGTTATCTACAAACGTTCAGCAATCATAAGGCCGAAAACGGTAGGTACAGAACGTATAAGATATGGTCCACAATTTTTTGCTGCGCTCTAGAATATAATATAGCAGATCAAGTCCAAAGCCATCTTACCTAATGAATTATCGGACCAGTTCTGATACTTGTAAGGAATAAGGGAAGATTGCTGTGTCCGGCTGTCAAGACAAATTACAGAATAATAATCGGAGCTTGAATTCGAAATGATATAAGAAGAACATAAATGGGCTAAAAGAAGGAAAACAAGTCAATAAACTTACAGGATTAAGCAATGCTTTGTATGGAGAATCATCCAACAGCAATGAGTTCGATTCATTATAATCTCCTTTCTTCTAAGGAAGATTAGGTTCATCTATTTACCAAAATTTCCTCAGTTCCTTAATAACCAAGGGTTTGTGCTTCTTTTCAAGAGTATTAAAACTTGTAGCAGTCCAGTGGGATTGATCCTGAAAGTTCATTGAGGAAATACATAATAAAAACAAGACATCATTGTAAGAATTATTTTCAGAGAATTGATGAGAAATTATGTCAGGAAACCTATAAATGCATTAGTATAAAATGCATCAATTTATACAGAGTTCTTTGATTAGACATGCCATTATGTTCAAAAATATAATGGTGAAAAAAGGGCTAAATACTTTTCCTAAAGAATCACTTATAACTTATGAAAATTAACTGTTATACTCAAGAAAACTCCACAAATTTAATTATGCTTCTAAGAAAAATCGCTGGTACATACCCAACAAAAAAGCGACTCGTGCTTCATATCACCCATCAAAAAATCAACCGCTCGTTTCACATTTTTCCTGCCAAATAAATAGGCCTCACATTCGGAATTACACAGGAATAAATGGTAGGAAACCTAGAGCGGTTGTTTCTTTCCAGAACTCTAAGCCAGAAAAACGCCAAGTTGACATGAATGAAAGACGAAGAAATTAGAAATAAAAATAACAAAAGTTGGAAGAGTACTTGTTTCTTGAAGATCAAACACCTACTTCAAATCTCTCAAAGCAGAAGTTCAAAAATTCAAGACAAAAGGGGTCCATTAAAAACTGAAAAAGTAAAGAACAAGCCAATGAGATTTGAGCAGTTCAATAATAAATGACACCATATATGAGCTAAGACTAATTTTTGAGCAGCTATTCTCACCTGCACGTCTTGCAATGCTTGTGTCTGCTTTACAATGCCTTGTAGGAGGAGATACTATATCCGCGAGCAGCCCGTTCAAATCAAAAACAAGTTTTATCCCTAAATAACAGGTAGGCGTACCTAATTGTGAGGGAAGAGATATTGTAAAGAGGTTATCCTCTCATTTAATAATAGCAGGAGCGGCATCTTGAGTTTCAGCAGCTTCTGATGAAATAACAGTTTCCGCGCTTTTCCTTTCATCTGATAGACGTAGACTTGACAAATTATCCATTTCATCCGCGTCAGTTAGCCCAACATTCTCTTGAAGTACATTAGCTGGAGTGATTTTCAGCTAGATAAGATTCTCAACCCCATTCTCATTTTCAGCCTGAATGTGCTTCCATTGGCTACTTCCGTTCCCATCTTTAGAATTTCAATAAATGTAGGCTGGAGAATTTTAGCAACTGCAGAGGTACTATCCTTCATTTGCCTCTCGGTCGTCGACAAGGGTAATTATTCTTCAACACCTCAAACTTTCAAAAGAAAACTCCTTTCCCTTCCTTGTCTTTCTGAGTCAGTTTCCACTTACTCGATTGCCTACTTTATTGTTCCCAAATTGTGTACAACAATGCTAAATACAAGATTCCAATTTGCATAAAGAAAGAACTCCAAGAGGAAAAAATTTTGAAAAAAAAATATTGTTTGGTTGAAAACTTTTCACCTCATTGCCTAGAACATGCACTGTTTGGAAGTTGTCATTGTTGGAACAAATTGGCACCGTCTTGAAACTAGTGGTTGCATGAAAAGACTTCCCAAAAACCTTGAGAGAGAATAAGTCTTTATAATTTTGTAAAATTGCTTAGTTTTTCTCTTTAGGAATACTAAGCTGTATTTATATTTTTGGATAATTTAAATGCACTGTCTTCATTGTTTATTTATAAATTAACATTTTTGGGATACAACTGTTTATTAAATAATTATAATTCTTTGTAAATTTGGACACAATTGTTCAAGGAATAATTGTGTCCTTTCACCATTGATAAGCATATATCATTTCATCAATGGACACATTCTTTGCATGTAACCTATGCTTTGATCATTTCCTTTCAATCTTCTACATGATCAAAGTAATAAGGTTTATTTATGATATTTGAATACCCTGTGCACATAGCCAATTATCATTATTGTAGTATAATTAAACCATAAAAATTATAGTATACATATTGTATACAAGTAAAATGGAGCTTTAACTAAAACTAAAAAAAGTTCTTGTTTGTACTTAGTTTTCATAACAACTTATACACCAAAAACCCAGTGTTACATAAATTCATTTTAATATTTTCTTTTGAACTTTACATCCAAAATGATTTGTTCTAACCCTTGTTAGTCTCGCTATAGTGATCTCTATCTTTTCTCCGATCAATATTTACTATTAATCAAATACAGATGTATTATTACTTTTCTCAGGTGTCATTAATACTTAATAAATAATACTCTATTGTTCACACGTTAATGACACATTTAGATGACTCTCGAATCCGTAGCAGTTACATGCTCTTGAACTTTTTCAGAGACAATCTTTTGGTCATAAGATCGATTATCATCTCTTTCAAGAGGACATAATCAACTTTAATTTTATCCATTTTTATTATATCTTGAATATAGTGATAATTGATATTAATGTATTTATCTTTAGAGCTATTTTTTATTTTTAATTAAATAGATGACAGACTTATTATCACAAATTATATCTACATATTCTGTAGATAAATCTAATTGCCAATTATTAACAAACTTCTTAGTTCATTAAGATGTGCTTATCTTTATACTACATGAGATATTTTTCTACCTCCATGGTAGATTTTGCAATACAACCTTGTTTCTTACTTAGCCAAGAAGCTGTTGTTCTATCATATAAAAACACATTGCCACTTATTTACTTTTAATTATCCAAATCACCTACAAAATTTACATCACAATATCCAACAAGTTTTAAATTATGTAAACCAAAGCAAAGTTTCATATCTTTGGTTTCTTTCAGATATCTTATGATTCTTTTAACTGCTTGCCAATGTACTCGCCAATGTGTTCTTCCTGAATTTGATTGATATCTACTTACCACTTTCACTGCATGTGATATGTTTGATCTTATACTAGTCATTACATCTATCAAACTTTTAATTGCCTATGCATAAGGTACTTTTTGCATTTCATCCAGTTTGATTTTATTTTGAGGATATAAATTTTTACTAAAAATTATTTATTTTCACGTGGGTGTA
>JAWDEX010000022.1:2163525-2210545 GCA_035221805.1 Trichilia hirta
TCTCTCTCTCTCTCTCTCTCTCTCTCTCTCTCTCTCTATATATATATATATATATATATATATATATATATATATATATATATGAAGGGCAAGATATATTATAAATTAATAGTTTTAATTTATTACATAGTATTAACTTTAATATATCTATTCAAGATTAAGATTCAATCATCTCTTATAATATAATTTAATTGATTTGGGCAACTTTCGGAATCGCTGTTGAAATGATCAAAAGAAATTTTAAGTAACCAAAAATTATTTTTGAAGTGTTTGATAATTTTTCTTTAGAATTACAGTCGATACAACAGATTTTGAAAAGTAGGAAAGAAGGTGGTTTTAAAAATCTAATTTTGAGTAATAATTTTATCATAAATATATTTTTAAATATATCACCGTATAAACAGTAAAGACTCCAAATTAATAAATTCCGTTGATAATTAGAAAATAATATTATTAAACTTAAATAAGATTATAAAAAAATAAATAGAATATGATATGATATAGTTGAATAATAATTTAATATGAGAGGTGATTAGATTAAATTGTTTATATAATTTTATTATTAAAAGTGAATATATTCAATTGTTAATTTAATTAAATTAATTCAAATAAATATTTAAATAATAATTTAAATTTAATTATTATATATTCAAATAATTTTTTATTTATAAATATATTCTATAATTTTTATTAAAATTATATCTAATTAGCCATTTATCTTATTATAATATTCTAACGACATAATTTACTAAATGTATATGAACTGCTTTTAAAATTTTTAATGTTTTTAAAAATAAATTATATCAAATACTTAACTGGTTTTTTTAAATAGCTAATTTTTTAAAAACCACAACAAAAACAGAAAATTTTCAAAAGTTACAACAATTTAAATATGGCTTGTATATATAAAAAATAAAAATAAAAATCCTTACATTAATTTTTTATTTACCGTTTTGGATTAGATGTTTCTCTCACACCAACTTTCAAGTAACTAATATAATATTTTTAAAGGAAAAATCCTAAATAGACTTTTAGTAATAATTTAAATTATTAGATATTTACAGTTAATATTCAAAGAGGCATCACGTGCTTTCATTGCCAATGCGTTGTTCTTACGAAGTTTTTTTTAATTTTCTCCGTGGTTTGTTGAATGTGAGCCTTAAATTAATTAATTAATTAATTGCTTCTAGTTAGCACCCAATACAAATGCAAAAAGAGATTATGGCATCTATATTTTTTAAAAGTATAAAATAATACTTTAAAAATAATATTTTTAAGAAATAAAAATTTATTTTATTAATAAATGTTAAAAAATAATTTTTAAAATAAAAAATAATAATAGCATGTTTATTAGCATTTTTTGGAATTGTTTAAAATAAGTGCAATAATTATTTTGAAGAAAAAATTATAATTAGTTGTAAAAGCATGATTTTGAAGAAATTGAAAACATCAGGAGTCTAAGCCACAATCATTTATAAAAGTTTATTTGTAAAATAAATATTTTAATTGTGGGTATTATTGATATATGGTATGATTGAAAATGATAGAAATCTAGCTTCAATTTATATTAATCCTAAATTGGGAAAATCCAAATTCCTCATCACACAAACCAATTACTTTTAACAATTTTGTTTAAAAAGATACAAAATTATTCAAACAATAACTCAGAAAAGTTTCGAAGAAAGTTATACATGCATTGAAAATGTAATAGAATATAAAGGAAATTGGGAATTGATGTGAACTCAAAGAAAAACTAATTAAATAAATAGCTATATGATATAATATATGGTTCATTTATTATTTCTTTTTTGAATGGAATTCAAGTGACGATGAGATGATGAGTCATGTATATATGTATAAGAATATGTAAAATGATAGAGTTATTTAATATATTGTTCTATCATTTAAGTGACACATGCAATGTTAATGAAAGTTGAGATGATGGATAGAGGTAGTTGAAATATTTAGAAATAAAGGATTGAAAAGGGGGCCATAACCACGTGCTTAAAGTTGGGAAATCACATGAGAGATTCCAACTTATATTGCTCCCTTCATTGGGGAGGGACCAATTATCAATTGATAAACATCATACCTAAAGTCTTCATCATCATCGATCGTCTTCTTCATGATCATCTTTCTACATTCGTAGGTTCCAACAAGTATTTACCCCTCAGCCCACCGTGATTGCTTCATGATCTTCCCCATTCTTGTCCTACCAAATCAACATGATCTTCATTTGCTCATTAATTATTGGGTTTTGCTGTCAACAATGAATATGAAAGATAATGCATTATGACCAAAAAGTGGATTCTTATGTATCATGAGAAATCACCATAAGCAACTTATAAACGATAATTTATTAGATAAAACATTAATTTGTTCGTTTTTTTAATTGTGTACTGATGTTTTGGTGAAAGATTTAAAGAGATTCAGTCCAAATTTTTATGGTACAATTTAGAAATATATATTTAACATAAAATAATATTTACTCTCACAATATTTTTTTTATTAGAAAATCTCACTCTAAGGTCGAAGTTTGTGATCCTGCTAACTCGAATTTTAGTTGACACTATCCACCAAAAGATAAAGATAATAAATGATACCAGAGAGAGAGAGAGCACTAAAATTGATAATATTAAGCTACCTTAAGCACATAATATATTACCCTAGTATGTGTAATGTTCATACTAATCTTGTTATGGGCTTAAATATCACATTAAAAAAATATATGAGTGTATAAATGCCCTCTTTTATCATCTTAAGGGGTTAGTTTGTATGTATTAGTGTTAAAATATGTCTCACATTGATACAAATTCAAGTATATATCATATTAAATATCTTGTATAATGCAAAAATATTGTGTTAAACATAAAGTTGTTGATGTCGATATATAATTCTAAAAGATTTGTATTAACATATAATAGGACTAATATTTTTAAAATCTATATTCTATTAAATGGGTAAATTACAATTTTTTTCTTATCTTTGATCTAATACACTATTATTTTCTACTTTTTAAAAAATTATTCATTACCTCTCTTCTTTCTAATTTTGTCCTCATAAATCATAGAACTTGGTTTAGTTTAATTCAAATTTTTTGAGGGCAAAACTGAAAGACAGAAAATATAGAATAATTTTCTAAAAAATAAATAAATAATAGAGTATTAGGCTTAAAAAAATAGAGGGAAAATGATATTTTACCTAATAAACAATATACATTGTTTTCTGTATGTTGCAACTACTCCATATGAAGGGCACGCGGAGTTTCCTATTCACATTCTATAACGTTTCATAAACTTCACCAAATAAGATAGTGTGACCATCAAGCAAGGTATCATACTTTCATGCATATATTAAGGATTAAACATTATATATACATTCAATAATGTAGGGTAAGTCAAGATTCCATCTTATCCTTCTCCCTTTTTTTCTGCATGAGAGTGATAGCTTTGAAATCTTATAGATCGAAGCTTCTTGTGCGAGAATTTCTTTACAATTTTGTACCTAGGGTTGAAAGTTGAAACTCATCTATCTCTTCCTGAGAGCATAATAAATGGACAAGAACTTCTAGGTTGGTTTGCAAATTCGAGGAAAAACATGACACAGAAACAACTAAGCATTTGATGGAATTCACTTGCTCAATGGGAATGAAATGAAACATGCATACGCAAAGCTATAAAATTATACTAAAAGAAAAGAGAGAGAGAGAGAATTATTCAGTGTCGCTTGTACTAAGAAGCACTTATGCTACTAAAAAAACGCTTTTAATAAAGGTATGACGTGTCATCTGCAGATTAATATATTTATTTCCCAGAAAGAGTATGAAATTTTAATTGCCAAATACAGCCAATGATATCATAAGAATGATCAACAGTGCACGTGCAGAGATAATTTAAGATTCTACTAATGAACCAGCAACTTGATTTTGTGTATTGTTTACTAGGACCTATTGTGATTTTCAATCTTGCAATTAAGTACTATATATAGAGAATCATCATCATATATGATTGTATATTTTGTAATGCATTTGGGGAAACGGGGTTATTGTATATAGAGTTATCATTCAGGGTAATTTTATAATTTTAATTGAGTGATCTTATTAGAACTGTTTTACGTAAGGCTTTCTCATAAAATAAAGAGTTTGTTTCTATCCATGATTTCAAAAAAAGTAATTAAAAATATTTTTATATATATGTATAAGGAATAAAACTTAGTACTCTCTTTTTGAATGAATATTTAGGGTTCAATGTTATCATCATATATGCTTGTATATTGTCTCTTATGTTTTGACGTTACAAATTTATGTGCAGAAGAAATTTGTGGAATAGGTACAAGAGGAAATGGGAACTGGGTCCTAAATTTGTTTGAGATTCAATACCAAATCTCTGCAAAAGAGAAGAAAATCATGAGGAACATAGCATGAGAGCAAGCCCATAAAGTAATCAGTTTTGCAGAAACTGTAGTCAGCAACATCGTCATGATCTTATCTTGGGTTTGGCCAGCAACTGTTTTTGAAAACTATGCAGCAATAATTCATTGACTTCTATCATTATCATCCATTTTTACGGTTCACATCAACGCAGAAACCTGTTACATACAGCACAGCTTCAAATTTTATAGAAATATTACTAACTAGCTGCATGCTAGTTCACACTTTTATTTAATAAATTGTTCAGTCATTATCATACTAAAATGATTGTTGCAGTTCTTTCAAATGATAGGCTTGTTTGCTCTATTTTCCAATTGATGTCGCCTTGTCGATGAAATCATCACAATATTTGCAAGCCCCTATCAGCTTAAAAGAATAGATGCAGCCAGAGAGAGCAAATGTATGCATAAATTTAAAAGGCTTCACTTTTACTTCTCTCTGCAGGGGGATCGGCTGAGGTGGGAGCCGTATATATGGGCTTGGGCTACCTTATCAGGTGATTGAACCGAAACTGAAATTTGACATAAATAAACACTTGAACAAACTTTCAGGAGTGACCAAGTTCAATAGAAGATCAGACGATGCGAATAATTTCAACTGCCATCTTATGATGACTATTGCATTTATAACAATAATTAGATAATTAACAAATCCCAAATCTCATATTTCCTATTATTTAAGAATGGGTTGCAAATCAAGTCTTTGTTAATTATTCACATTGTTCAGCACCGTTGCTCGTAACCATAAAAATTGGGAACTTGTACAAGTAAAATCTCAACGTCTTTCCCTTTTCTAAATTAACAAATATGATAATTCACTATGAGATCAGTTACTGTATCCTTGGCGCCTGCCTTTCCAAAAAAAATAGCGGGAGGTTCTTTCAATATTTACCTTACACATATTTATGCTGTTGTAGCCATTTCAACCACCTCTCTGTGATGTCCATTCAAACTTGTTTGCTGTTTCCTTCTATAAGTTGCTTAAGCTCAAAATTCTGCTCAACCGGAAGATATTCCTGCTGTCAAAGCTCTTTTGATTCACATCCAATTGTAGTTGGCACAATGAATAATTTGTTCATAACTTGGAGACAGAAGTCCCAATATTTACCTCTATTGTTGATGGCACTTTGACCAAATGGGTGTTGCTCCACGAACTTCTGTACATTTTCAGCTTCAGCCAATCTTTCCAAATAAACTCTGAGGTCTCCTCCAGCATCTGTGCATATTATGTTTTTCGTCGTTAAAGCAACTGAATTAGCAAGGGGCAATCCATTATTAAAAGGTGTAAAAAAAAACATTAGTAACTCTGAGTTCTAGTTTCTCAGAAATTATGTTTGAGATTAAGTTACCTACAACATTCTGCAATCACAATGCCAAAAATGGTAGCTCCAGAACATTTAAGATATGATCCACATTTTTTGCTGCGTTCTAGAATATAAGAGCAGATCAAATCTGATCTTACCTAATGAATTATCATTCCTGTTCTGGTATTTGTAGGAGTCAGGGAAGATTGCTGTGTGCAGCTGTTAGGTATAAGTCAAGACAAATTACAAAACAATAATCACGTCTTTAATTGAAACCATATGAGAAGCAATATAAATGGAATAAAAGAAGGGAAAACAAGAAGTCAATAAACTTACAGGATTAAGCAATGCTTTGTGGGGAGAATCGTCCAACAGCAATGTATTTGATTCATTATAATCTCCTTTCTTCCAAGGAAGATTAGGTTCATCTATTTCCCAAAATTTCCTCAGCTCCTTAAAAGCCAACGGCTTGTGCTTGTTTTCAAGAGTATTAAAACTTGTAGCAGTGCAGTGGGATTGATCCTGAAACCTTATTGAGTAAATACATAATTGAATACAAGAGATCACTGTAAGAATTATTTTCAGAGAATTCATAAAATTATGTCAGAAAAGCTATAAATGCATAGTAGCATAAAATGCATCAATTTATAGAGATTTAGTTGCATGTACATGCAGTAATGTTTAAAAAATATAATGGTAAAGGAGAGTTATATACTTTTCCCAAAGAATTCCTTATTAACTTATGAAATTAACTGTCGTTCTCAAGCATACTTCACAAATTTAATTATGTTTCCGCGCAAAATGGCCGGGTACATACCCAACAAAAAAGCAACTTGTGCTTCATATCTCCCATCAAAAAATCAACTACTCTTTCCACATTTCTCCTGCCAAATAAATGTGGCCCGCATTCAGCATTACACAGAACTAAATGGTAGAAAAGTAAGAGCCGCTGTTTCTTTCCAGAACTCTAAGCAGGAAAACATTAAGTTGACATGAATGAAAATGAAGAAATTAGAAATAAAAACAACAAAGGGTAGAAGAGTACTTGTTTCTTGAAGACCAAACCCCCACTTCAAATCTCTCAAAGCAGAAGTTCAAAAATTCAAGACAAAAGGGTCTCTTAAAAACTGAATCAGTAAAAACAATCCAATCAGATTTGAACACTTCAAGCATAAATGACACCACAAATGAGTTAAGACTAATATTTGAGCAGCATTTCTCACCCGCGCGTCTTGCAATGTTTATGTCTGCTTTACAATGCTTTGGAGGAGGAGATACTATATCTGCAAGCAGCCCGTTCAAATCAAGAACAAGAAGTTTTTTCCTTGAATAACAGGTAGGTGCACCTAATTGTGAGGAAAGAGATGCTGTAAAGAGGTCATCCTCTTTTTCAATAATAGCAAGAGCAGTATCTTGAGTTTCAGCAGCATCTGATGAAATAACAGTTTCTGCACTTTTTCTTTCATCTGATTGACATACGCTTGACAAATTATTCATTTGATCCATCTTAGTTAGCCCAACATTCTCTTGAAGCAAATTATCCGGAGTGATTTTCAGCTGGTTAAGATTCTCAACCCTGTTCTCATTTTCAGCCCCAAATGCGCTTCCATTGGCTACTTCCATTCCCGCATTTAGAATTTCAATAAATGCACGCTGCAGAATTGTAGCAACTGCAGGGGTAGTATCCTCCATTTCCCTTTTGGTCATTGAAAAGAATCAGTATTCTTCAGCACCTCAAACTTTTGAAAGAAAGCTCCTTTCCTTTCCTTGTCTTTCTGAGGCAGTTCCACTTAGTCTACTGCCTCCTTTATTGTTCCCCAAATTGTGCATGACAATACCACATATAAGATTCCAATTTGCATAAAGAAATAACTCCAATAAGAAAAAATTTTGCAAAAAACACATTGGTTGGTTGAAAAACTGTTCAAATTTATACACCAGTATCTCATAACAACAGCTAGTAGCCCAAAAAAAATGCTTTCTAGATCATAAGGTATCCTATAATTGTAAAAGCACTCCCTTTGCAACACCCTGGCTATTTCTTATATAAGAAACTGAAAGTTGAAAGATATATATATATATATATACACACACACACATACAAGGCCTGCTATATTGAATTTCGTTATGCGGATGCCGATTCTTCTCACACATTATCTTTACTAAGAAAGTGATTCTTCCATTCAAAATCTCATCTGCTAATAAATTCATCATTGCCACAGGATTTGCACTAGCTTGTTACATCTAAACCCATATACCACCAGAATCGAACACGACAAAGAATGTGGTTGGTTTATTCTACTGTAAACTACTCGGCCGAATAAATGAAACAAGAAAATTCAATTTAAGCCAAACATTACTCCATTCAAACAAGAAAATTCAGGCCGAATAAATAAATCAACAGTCTAAGAAGATTTAATATCACAATCAGAGTACTAACAAAGGGAATTAATCACTTCATTGCAGAGAAAACATTAACTTGAACAACGAGAGAAAGCTACTATATGAATCACACACAGGATTTCGTAAAACCTTATAATTTGTCTTCTCTTCTTCTGGGGTCCGAATACAGACAATGTAACATCTGAAACTCAGAATATAGAAACAATAAAACGTTAGTTTCTGAAATATAACAACTTAGGAATGTTTATTTCTTTTATCTTAAACGTGCATTCGATAAACAAAGAAAAAATGTTAACAAAGTTTTGAGTTTTGACGGACTATTACTAAGAATAGAGTCTTAAGGAGAAAGCGTACGAGAAATTACAGGTACAGATTGCAGAGACAATGGGACATTCAATACGTTTTCTGTACGCGTTGTCGGCATCAGATTCATCTGATTCCTGCAAGGAAAAGAATAAGTGTAGGACTTTCGGAATTCTTTTGTTTTTGCTTGTTTTGTGAATATTGTCTCTCTACAATCGCCGAAACGCACCGGATTGGTAGAATAGAAAGCGAAATTTATTTATTGTCACTGTCAAATATGAAACGACGACGTTTTGGCTATATCAAAATTATAGTTTATCATTGAACTGGTCAACGTGGGGTCGAGGAGTCGGAAATCGGATTTCCCGATAGTTGACTTATTTTTTTTGCGAAACAAGGGATATCATAGGGGTAAAATTAAGTCTAAAACGGGCTTTTTCTCGAATGATAAAATGCCATGTAGTGGGCTAAATTAATATAAGGCTCAATAAGTCCAAATATAAATATATTAAATAAGCTGGCCCTACAACTTCACTTTGAAAGCAGAACATTGATATTACAACGCTAAGTGAAAATAAATTTAAAAAAGGAAAGCTATTCAAAAGTTTGGATTTGCAAAATCTCGCTCCAATGAGAGAGAAATTACATACCAAACTGACGTCCAATTTGTTTTAGTGTTTATTGAAAACTATTAATGTTCAACATATTTTCCTTTTTTGTTTTTTGTTTTTTTTTTTTTAAATTGGACCCAATGCGAAATTAATAGCTTCAAAAATTAGACAATTAACAAGGACTCATGGTCTAACTACTTGAAAGAATATTATATATATATATATATATTGGACTCATGGTCTAACTACTTGAAAGAATATTAACTATACATACATACATATATATATATATATATACACACACACTTAAAATTTAACTTGGGTGCTAGCCAATTAAACTAGTATAATTTTAAGATGGTACAAATATCGCAAGTCTAAATTCTATCCATACTGAATTAGAGAGTGCATTTAAAATTTGAATTTTAAGGAAGAGAATAAGAAATAAACTCATTTGTTGTAGTTAAGTAATTTAATAGTTATTTATATTTAGGTTTTTAATTAAATTCCAACTTTGATAGAACAGAGCCAAGGTCATTAAAAAGAGAAGAATAAAAAAAATGAAAGTAAACCCATTTGCCATAAGCACTTTGGCAGATATGATCTGTAGACTGGAGCTAAATTGCTAAATTATATATATACACCTGCAAAATTGCTTTTTAAGTTTTAATGATGATCGATTGTAGTACTTAGAAGCCATTACAATCCAGGTGTTCCTCCACTGTAATCTTGAAAACCATGACCAATTATCATAACTTCCTCCTTCATGGGATATATTGAACCACAAGTGGTCCATTGATTCTCGATATTCCAATATGAAAGAGTCGGACCACTCATCCACCAACAATCGATCAAATAGCTAGCACAACAAGGTGACCCTCTTTAGGTTCACCTAATGATCTGAACTCTGAATTATCTGATGATGATATGTATTAAGCTAATTAAATATTAACCAGTCATTAATATAACAATGAGTATGGCTACTATATCTACAGTGCCTGTAGATATTAAAACTGATAAAAGCTCTCATGAATATATGAAAGTTTTAGCTACGGTTAGTTTCCATGCGGGTATATGTTAAAGAAGAGATCATGCAAGCCAAAGAGATGGATATATGCACCGCGTTAGTTTGAACGGAGACTAATAGGATCATGTGCACATCACGCATGCTATAATTATCTAAATCTCATGCTCATTTTTATAAATAGTTTTGCAATGTTATACAATGCAGATAGCTATAATATAGATACGAAGAAACACACATGCCTTTGTCTTTCGTTTTGCTATATTATATGGCGTCTCGGGATTGTAAGAAGTGCTCCTTGCTAATTCAATGTTTATTTGTTACTAACAGGGAGTATTCTCGATCGGGGATATATAATTTATGTTTGTGCTATTTGGTGTATGCTTGGGTCTGAGTGTCCGCAATTTTTTTTTTTTAAATTTAATTACCTTTGTTTAAAGTATTGCCAGAAAATAATTCAAATCACTTCATAACTTGATACGAGAAGGGTTTGAGCCTTAGAACCTATTGTACCACTTTATACCTTTAATTTTATATAATTCTAAAATATTATGTACGTCAGCTACTACAAAGAAAATTTTTTTAATTTCTTGTTAGCTGTAACTCAATACAGAAAAAAAAAAAAAAAAAAAAAAAAAAAAGAGTCACGATCTTGATGAATGGTTGTAAAATAAGCGTTCTCATTACATGCGTGATGTGATGGCAATTATGATAGAATCCTTCTCATCCTCTAATCCCACTAATTATGTATCGACAACTATACAAGTTCTAATGTTATTTGTCGGGGTCTCTCAGCAAAGTTAATTAATCTACCCTTTTAATCTTATAGTATACTGCATTTTATTTACAAAATAATAAGTTCTAAAATTATTTGTTGAGTTCTACAGTAACAGTAACGGAAGAAAGTGTAAAATTTTTAATTATACTTGCATAAACTCTAATATAACTGTTATATTTATAAATGCTCTAAAATTAAATATTGTGTAAAATTTGGATAATTAATTAATAATAACATATTGAATAATCTAACAAAAAAATAATTCAAAAAATCAATTAACCAAATATCTCAATCTATTTTTGTATTCTCACAAGTCATTTCTATACCACACAATCAATTTAGTCACTACACAATGTAATATCACATATATTACAAATAATATTAATATCTAACCTCCAACTATTTATTATATTTAATAATTAATAACTAATAACTAAAGTTTACACTCTAATTTCAATTAGTTATGTTACAACAAAAACTCCTAAAATCAACATACAAATAAAATTCTCTAATTCAAACAATCATAACTACTACTCATTCTAGATATTTAAATATAATAAACTATAATACAATAAATAACATAAATAAAAATAGAGAAAATACAATATTTAATGAGATTTGACATAAATTCTTACGTCCTTAGATGTCGTAAAAATTTTATTATTTTTAACTTTCATAAAAATTACAAAATTTTTAGGTCATACTGTAAATACTCAAAGTATTGAGTCATATTACAACTTCTAAAATATTTGGATCAAACTGAAAATTTTTAAATATTTAGAACAAATTGACAATACCAAAAAATTTTAAGTATTATCACAAATACCCAAAAAGATAAAGAAAAAATAAAAATATTTTAATTAAAAGATCTTCCATAAAAAAAACCTCTATGACTATTGATATTTGACAAAGTAAAGTTTGACTCCAAATGAGAATTGTTCCCCTTTGGTAGGAACATATATAAGCACACTTAAAAACTAAAGTAAAAAGTTCATTTATAGACTCACCAACTCTCCCACTCTAAGTTTACTCACCACAGTAGAATAAATGCAAAAGGATAATGAGTCATTTTCTTCAATAATCTTTACCTTGACGAATTAGTCGATGCAAACTAAATCTTTAGTCTTTATATACTCTTTATGCCTCTAAATATGACAAATAATACAATCTCATATCAAGACTTCAATCAAGTCTAAATAATGCAATACTTAATTAATACCACAATCTTAGTCAACATAATTACAGGAGTTTCAGTGGTCTTAATTCCCTTACAAAATGATATCTTACTTTAAAATATCTAGTGCAATATGAAATACTAGAACTCATGCTAAATAAAAAGCATCCAACTACCAAAATAAATAATGACCTTCTTCTAACCAAATTTTTTAGTAATCCTCAAATAGCTTCTTTCGCAGCCTTTGTAACATTATGTATTCTATTGTAAAGTCGATTTCAACTAATTGAAAATCACACAAAAGTAAATTCAAAGTTAGTAGTTGACTAACACTAATCCAAATCACTAATAAAAGTTAGAATCAACATAATGACTAAGCAAATCATCATGATCAAATGAAATCAATTTTTACGGTCTTCAATGATCACTATAGAATTTATTTCATAACATTCAATATCCTTTTCAAAATCACACATACATACCTGCTCTCAAACTCAACTACCTGTGAAATATCGAGCTTTGAACACTCTAAATCAAGATACCACCTTGCATACGATACTTTTCATATGATTCCTGTGCTATTTTAAATTCTAAAGGCTTCACTTGTAGCTTGCATAAATACCAAATATAGTAATATCTGCTTCCTGTATTCCTTTGCCCTGTTAGACTATTTGTACCACTACCATATAATGATTGTACTATATCTTTAATTTCAGCGACTTTGAATTCAACTGGCTGAGTCCTATACATTTTTCTTTCAAAATATAGCTTTAACTATATTAATAAAGTCAACCAAATTCGAATGAAAGATTATTTCACAATTGAAGAACATTAATTTTCTCCGCTTGAGCATAGCCATTAACTAACAATAATACTTTATAGCAGTTAATAGAAAATCCATCCATTTGCATCTATCTAATTGCTAACTTTACTAAGAGACTGTATTTTTTCTTCCAGAGCTCTTTCCATTGACTATTCTTCTACTGATCCCATTAGACTACTTTAAATATAGAATGAATGTCTTTATTTTTAAATAGAGATATAAAATTCACCACATCTTTAAAATAAGTAGGATTTGATTTTAACTGTGACTTTCTTAATACAAAAATTACTATAAAGGTTATTAGGATAAAACATCTTTTTTAAATAACTTTCCCTTTATCATAAGAGTGCTTTTAATTACTAGAATAACAAACTCTACCTATTTTGAAGTAGCATCTGTTTGCTCATAATTATCTTTTCTTTCCAAAGATAAATTCAACTGAGATAACATCCCTACTAAAGATTATCTTCTCTGTCTCTGGATACCAACTAATTTCTTAATATAATACAATGTAGTAAAACTAAATATATATAAAAAAATCATAATCTATAGGAGATTTTTAAAACTATTTTTTTAATGGCAAATAATAGCAGTGGACGACTGATAAGGTGACACAAATATACAACTGACTGAGTCCAAATATCTAACCTAGCCTTAGACAATACACATTGAACTTTCTCTAGTAATGTTCAATTGTCATCCTATTTTACTTTGGTGTATTCTTGACTTTAAAGTATCTTATAATTTATAGAATATCACAAATAAGCCTTCTATGCTCTCCCCAATACCTATTTGGAGATGCTCGATCCTTCTTCCTTGAGTTTTCACAATCATTGCTCCATAGAAAACTTCTAATACATTTCATCTATACATTTAAACTCTATAAATTTTTTAGTTTTTTTTTCTTTTTAAACTAATTACTATTTAATAACTGTCAAATATAGAATGCCAATAGCCTAAAGAAAACTTTTTTGATATGGATGAACAAATCAAATTACAATCATAGAGCATATTAAGAAATACCTTGACTTTGATACTACTTGTAAAGGCCCTTTTTAATTGCTCTGATATCATTGTTGTGCACTAACAATCACACAAGCTCTGATATCACTTGTTAGGGTCTCTAAGTAAAGCTAATAAATTAAGCTCTTTAACCTTGTAGTGCATTGCATTTTATCCACAAAATAACAAATCATAATACCATTTGTTGAGTTTCACAATAGCGAAAAAGAGTGTAAAACTTTTAATCATATCTGTATGAACTCTGATACAATTATTGCACCTGCATATGCTCTAAAGTCAAATGTTGTACATAGCTCGAACAATTATTCGACAATAATATATTGAATAATCTAACCAAAAATAATCTAAAATAAAATCAGTTAACTAAATATCTCAATCTATTTTTATATCCTTACATACTATTTCTATAGCATACAATTAGTTTAGTCAATACACAATGCAGTATCACATATACTACAAATAATACCAATACCCAAGTTGAAAATGTTTATTATATTTAATAACTAACAACCAATAATCAAAGCCTATACTCTGATTTTAATCAGTTGTGCTATAATGAAAACTCCCAAAATTAACATACAAATGGAATTCCCAAATTCAAACAATGATAACTACTACTCATACTAAATATTTAAATATAATAAACCATATGAAATAAATGACATAAATAAAAATAGAGAGAACACAAGGTTCAGCATCAATATCTACGTCCTCGAACGTCACAGAAATTTTATTATTTTTAATTTTCGCAAAGCTTACAAAATTTTTGGGTCATATTACAAATACTCAAAGTATTAGGCTATACTATAACTTTTAAAATATTTGGACCAAATTTTAAATCTCTAAATATTTAGGCCAAATTGACAATACCAAAAAATTTTAGATATTATCACAAATACCCAAAAAAGATAAAGGGCCAAAATGAAAATATTTTAACTAAGGAATCTAAAATATTTGGACCAAATTGCAAAAATTCAAATATTTAAACTAAATTAACAATACCAAAAGGTTTTAGATATTATTGCAAATACCTAAAAAAATAAATGATAAGAATAAAAATATTTTAGCGAAAGAGTTTTTTATAAGAAAAATTTTACCACTCCACTAATATCTAATATCTACCAAAAATAACTCCACTGATTAAGAAAAATTCTATCACTCCACTAATATTTAATATCTGTCAAAAATAAAGTTTGACCTGAATAGAGTTTGACTCCAAAAAAAAAGGGGGATTATTCTCTTTTGGTAGGATCATATGGAAGTATACTTGAAAACTAAAGTAAAGAATTTATAAACTCAGCAACTCTCTTAATTTAAGTGTGCTAATCAATATAGGATAAATACAAAAGGCTAATGAGCTATTTTTCTTAACAAATTATGTATAGATCCAAACTTTACTTTAATTAATACTAAGATATCAAAAGTTGATGTTATATATATCTTAGGAGCTTTTAAACCTTATATTAATTATTTACATATTATTTATGTTAATTAATTGTTCAATAAATAAATTATTTATTATAGTAAATCTCAAGCAATGCATGCTATTAGAGGTGAGGGAGATGTCTATTAATTATATCGAAGGATATGTATAGTTGGGGCGATGACCTCAAACTTTAGGCATGTATACAATATGGGTGGGAATTAAAGTTGAAACTTACTGTTTTGTAATCACAACCATCCTTATACCAACACCCATATGACTAAAAGTCAAAACAATATTTAAAGAAATATTTCGAGTCAGCTTTTTGTAAGATCACTATCACAAGGATGACTTTGGACCCATAACAAACTTACAATTATATATGTTATTCAATCCACCGACCAATAAATTGAAGGAGAAAAAATAGTTAAGCAACTCTTTCCCTATTGTTGCTTCTTTCTCCGTCAAAGAAAAAGTAGTGATTAATTAGGTTAATTCACGTGGAAAATAGTGAGGGACATGCTTTCTTTTTTATAATATAAGCAAATACGTTCAACGTCTTATTCAATTAGAGCTTTCTATCAAACAACAGAAACATTGTTTTCTTCTTATTATTAATTGTTTGAATTAGCATTAACTAATTACTAAAACAGCTAATTGAATCATATCCATTGCTTTTCACTTACAACTAACTAATTACTAAGATTAGAACAATACATCAATTGAATGTCAAGTAAATTTTGGTTAGTTTAATTATAATTTAAATTCCGATATTTGAAATAGGAGTTTGATTTATATAATTTTTTTTTGAAAAAATTAAAAAAAAAATAGTTACTAAAATGATAACCCTATGCAAATTTAATTTTATAATCAAATTAAACCATCATTTTCACCAATTGTTTTTGGTCAATCAATTAGTCCGAACTTTAAAAGTTGTCATTATGATATTCTTTGCTTTCTACCCTTCATACTTGTTAATGACTTTCATGTCAATAATATGTCGTTCTATATATATATTTATCATTCAACACAAGTCGAAAAGTTAATTAAATAGTAACATTCCAATTATCGGTCCATATTCTTAGTTGTCATTTTAGAATTTTCTCTTGATGTTCAAAAGTAACTTTACTTGAATGGGAAAACATATTAAATACAGCTATAAATACTTTTAAATTATCCATCAAAATCTACACGTTGTATTCATAAATTGATTGATAAATTTCTATAAAATTTCAACATATTGTATTTTATCATCATATTTTTCAAATGATTAATTAATAATAACACATTACTCGAGATTTAAAAGAAAATTAAATCCAATATAAAAATATTAAGAATAATTAATTAAAGAAAATTATTGCTAATATTAATGCAAAGAGTTAGGAGTGCTTTACGTTTAGTACTTTTTATTTTAATCTTTTTTTATTTAATTAATCATATTCACACCCTTAATCCATTATGATTAAAGAATCATAAATACGGAGTAAATCCATGATTTATTGGAAGGCCGGAATCTTACTAAAACATTAAAATATTGAAAAGTCATTGTAAAATAATTTAAAAGAAAACTTTAAAGAGATGACAACCTTCTTTCTCCTCATATTTTAATAGGCAAATACATATATAACATACTTGCCTATAACGTTGAATCATATATACGGGTGCATAAATATATATTCTAATATAAAATTGCAATCCAAAAAGCCCATATTTTACCTACAATAAAGATGAACTATCATGGCACTTTTCTTTTTTTATAAATTAATCATTTTTTTTTTTACTTATTGTCATTAATATTTGATTTTGACAAAAGGGACAAGAATTTTATAATAAAGACGCTACGGAGAAAACCCAATTTCTAATTTTTGAGATCTCAAGGTCATTCTTGAAGTCAAATACAATAGCTTCAAAAACCCAATTTCTAATTTTTGAGATCTCGAGGTCATTCTTGAAGTCAAATACAATAACTTCAAATTGGATATAGATGTAAATTTATGAAATAAATGCTTTAAATGACTGTGATGTAAATTAACACTGAAAACTCTTCTCGGGAATGAGCATACAAATTGACTTTAGTTCATGATTTGGACGAATTGGTATGCCCATACGTGGGAAATTTATGGGCAATTTTTGCATGAGGTACCTTCCTCTGATTTAAGGTATGGAGAAATGCTATATAAATATCATATATATTTTAGGGTTTGATAAGCTTGTGTTTGGTATTTTGCCTTAAGTTGGTTCAATTTTCAATATGTTTTGTTCAATTTTAAATGCGACTCGTAACTATAACATTCAAACAGAATAGAAATAAATATTAGAGATATAAAATTAGTTATAAATTATACTTAGAGAGAGAGAGAGACAAGCAATAATTTGACCAAAAAATTAACATGTTATACAAGAATTAATGCTTCAAAATTTTTTAAAAAGAAAAATTTTAAATACCACACAAATTTTTTTCTTTGCATTTATTTGATGTCATTGTTGCCCTTGTCTTGGGTCGGTATTTTGGTTGAGATATAGTTCTTCAATTATTTAAAAATATAAAGAAGAAAATTAAAAATAAAGTCTACTTTCTAGCAGTTAAACTTCAATATTTAAATAAACATGTGCTTAATGATAAAAGAGAGAAAAAAATATAATTTAAATATTTTAATGTATAAATACTGCTATAACACGGGTGAAATAAAGGCTACAGTGTTTAACCTACTTTATAATAGAGAGTTATTGTATTTATAGTAATTGGTGATAAGTCTTTCAATACTTTGACATGTGTAAAAATAAAAAAAACAAAGAGATATTGTGTTAGAGAAATTGTGTGTTGGTATTGGGCAAAGTCACTTTATAATCATTGCTTGTAGTGTAAGGTAGTTTAATAATTGCCTAGGCGATGCTCTATATAGTACACAATTTTAATTATAATGTAATAATCTTATAGTGACCTTGATATTCGAGCATGATCTCTTCTTGCTGTCTCTTCTTATTTTTAATCTAGAGTTTAGTTAAGATCAAATCTAGTTTATCGATACGAGATTGGCCTTAGCGAGGGTGGAATGATCTCACTAGGGTTGATATTCTCGAATTATCTTGAAAGATGTCCGTCTCTGATAAGGGTGGAATAATCCTATTGGGGTCGATATTCTCAGGTCACCTTGAGAGATGCTTATCTATGATGAAATGGAATGATTTCATTTGGGTCAAGAATCCTATGTTACCTTAGAAGATACTGGTATTTACTAAGAGTGGAATGATCTTATTATGGTTGAAAATATCAGGTCACGTCATAAGTTTATTTTCGTGTAGATGTTGATTTCATGCCCTTATGGTAGAATATAACTATCACATTGCTAAACTTTATATGGAATAGTGGCCTCCTATAATGATTTTAATTAAAAAAACATAGTTTTATATAATTTTCAATTTACATTTTGCATTATGCAAATAATATATAGAAAAGAGGTAAGATGTGTTTCACCATATTTTTTTATTATAATCATTAGACATTTAAAATCGATGATATTGACTATTAATTTTTGACTTTTAATTATAATTATTAAATTGCATCGTATTTATTAGTTAAAAATTTTTTGTGGGCACGAGTTGATTTTATTTAGATTTGAAAAAAATTTGAGTTATTTTTTAATAGTTTTTATAAAATAAAAAAGTAATTAAAAATTTATGTTTTAATTAAAAAAAAAATTATAACTATTATATTCAAAAAATCTGTTCAAAATTTAAGAAGAACAAATATAGGTCTAATAAATGAATACATTCATAAACTTGAATACTACTTTCGACTTAAAACTTTAAGGTATAGAATTTATAAAGTCATTCAACTTATATATTACTCATTTGCCTAGTATTGTTTTAATGTGAGATATTTTTACTTTACATACTTATATTTTAACCTAACAATATTTTTCTATATTAGACTTAAACCTTACTTTATTTTTCTTTCTCTCAAATAAAAGCTATTATATATTTGAGTATTACAGTATTACTAAGAGTTGATACTTCTACCAAGCTCGGCCTACTTATTCTAAATTTTAAATTTGTTAATGTTTCACTTATAGTCACATAAAAGTCGAACATACTCTTTTTTTCTACATAAGCCATCTCTCGTCCTGCTTTTTACTTTATTCAAAATGCACGCTTATCAATACTTTGTCTACAGTCATGTAAAAGTTAAATATATTTTTTCTCTGTAGAAATTATGAATTACCACTCCATCTTAAACTAACTTATTTTTTAAAGCTATCTTTCTTAGACTATATTTTTTTAAAATTCATAATTTTTTATCATTTTTTGTAGGATAATAATCGCGAAAATACTATATTTGCATTCCTTTTAAATTATTGGCTTTAATATCAATTATTATATTTAAAAAGTCTAACTAAAATTTTAAAAAATAAATATAAATTAAATAAATAAATATATTTATGAATTTAAAATTTAAGATATTGAGTTTATTAATTCATTTAATTTATATATTATTCATCTACTTTATATTTTTCAAATATAAAATATTTTCACTTTTATACGTTAACACTTAAACCCACTAGCATTGTCAAAGATTTGAATGTAATTACATCACATCTCAATGTTAAAAAAAGGAACACGGCTCACTTGTCAAAGTTGGACGACCAAAAGAAAATTCACGTGTCAAAGTTTGCAGTAGACGACTCGAAATACATTGGTAACCGAGAGGGATAAATGGAGGAAGCTGCCAGAAACTTGCTATGGCCATTGGTGTCGACTAAAACAAGCAAAACATATGAATGACACGACAATATAGCTTCGAACTTTCGCTCAAACCAAAGCTACGCTATTTTCGTATTGGTGTGACAACTGAACCATTTCAACTTTACATAGTTGCCACCCTGCTTTATAAAACGTCCAAAGTTCCCACCATTCCTCTTCAGCCTATAGCCATCCAACCTTCACCTGAACCTCACTTTCCTCCTTCTTTCCATCAACATTTGTACACAAACTTGATAGTAGTTGATATAAAAGATTGTTATTTGGTTTATATATTTATTTTTATTGATATGAAAGAGCAGAAATGGGCAATCTTTGCACTTGTTTGGTACCAAAAACTGCTGTGAAGAAGCAGCAGAGACCTGCCGATAGGTTAACGAACTCGGGTTCGGCGAACAACAGCAAAAGGTGGAGCAGGATCCGATCAGGTTCACGTAAAGAGAAGTTTGATGATTCTTTGATACAAGAACATGCTTTAGCTGCTGCTCTCTTATTTCGGCAGCATCAGCAGCAGAACGGTGGTATCCGTGGTCTGCCGTTTGATCGGTCGGCTTCGCTTCGATATCCGAGTGTCTCTACCGGGGCGAAGAAAACCCAGTTGCCACGGAGCTCCAGTTCGCGTGCACGGTCGCTCGCTGACCCGCTTCTGCAGCCTCACCAGCTTGTTAACCAGGTTTGTGCTAATTTATGGCTAATTGATGCTTATGAATTGGTTTTCATTTTTTGTGGGTCTACGAATTTTGCATTGCGTTATTTTGGTTGGTTTGATGTGATTTAGTTGATTGTTTGGTATATTAACTTTTATATTTGGGAAAATATGGATTGTTTGAAGGGTTAAATTAGCTCTTGGTGTTCTTTTAATCATGTTAAATCTTGTCTTTTATCGGACTGCTAGAATGCTAAAGATGGTAATTTTGGAATATAATTGTTGTCTACGACAGGTTTGCTAAAAAGACTCCTGGTTTTGGGATCTTTAGCTGGCGTTTTTCTTGTATGTTATACTAAGACCGAAGTCAGTTAACCAATATTGGTACAAAAATTTAGTCTTCCAAGGCTTTAAAGATTCTGTAATTTGTTGAAACCATGTAGCTCAGTTTTTTCTTTGGTGGCAAGTGATGGAACCGGAAAATTTTTGGTAAAATGTGTTATTCATTGATTGCCTTATTAAGGGAAAACTTTAATAACCTCATGCCCCATGAAGGAAATTCAGCTCAAACGTGTGGATTGATGAATTGTGGAGACTGGAGAGAATTTGTGTTGGGTCAAGAAAGAACAATGTTTAGTTCTTCAGATATAATTGCTTTTATGGTTGAATTCCTTTTGGTCATCGACTGTTGTTCTTCTTGACAGGATGTAAACTTCAATGATCTTGAGACCAACCATTTTGTCCTTGTTCATGGAGGAGGCTTTGGTGCTTGGTGTTGGTATAAAACTATAGCACTTATGGAAGAAGGTGGCTTCAAAGTTACTGCCATTGACTTAACTGGTGCGGGGATTCATTCATTTGATACAAACGGCATTACCAGCCTTTCACAATATGTGAAGCCACTAACTGATTTTCTGGAGAAACTTGCTGATGGAGAAAAGGTATATCATTTTATTTCTCTTTTTCTTGTATATTTGCTTCTCCTTCACGTTGCCATTCAATTAATTCTAGAGATTTTATAAGCCTGGAAGTTACCATGAAAACTAATTGCATTAATACTAGCTAGTATAAGCTATTGAATTCTTTACTTGACCATAATTTTTGAATTTCTGTTCCTGAAAGTAGCTTGGCATGTTTGTATGATCATACTATTGGATTCTTGTCAATTCTGCTCTTGCTGACACAGATTGCAGCAACCATGTTCTTCCTGTCATTAGAGATTAGCGTATGCAATTAAGCCTTTTAATCTCAAATGCTCATACTTGCTGCTTTGTTGTTCTGTATGAAGTTCTCTTAGTTCTTACATGATAGTTTAATGATGATCATGCTTCACATAAAGTCCTTTCAAAATTCTACTTACGAATGAAAAATGCTGGTAACATATGCAATATTGATGTATACATATTTTCATTTATATGTTGAAATGCTACTATGTCTTACTTTGTTACATCCAAAGACTATCAAGCATATATGAACCTTTCTTTAACAAGGAAAATGAAGATTAGTGATGACTAATTGTTGCCTTATCATGAAAAATCTACAGTTTTGTCTGTGGATCTCTGTTCTGAGCCATTGCTATTCAAATCTAAAATTTATACGTGGGCTAGAAAGCATATTTTCTAAGAATATTAATACTTTTCTTTCTTTGTTTCTTTTTCTGAAATTGTGTAGGTCATCTTGGTGGGACATGATTTTGGTGGAGCATGTATGTCATACACAATGGAGTTGTTTCCTCCAAAAATCTCGAAGGCTGTTTTTATTGCTGCAGCAATGTTGACTGATGGACAAAGCACTCTTGATATGTTCTCCAAGCAGGTTTTCTCATCACTGACATTTTGTTCAGTTGCATAAACTCTTGGATTACTATAATGTTAACATGTTTCAATGTTTTTGAAAGTGCAATAACATGATAACAACATTCCGGAATTCTCTTATATTTATGTATGGCTTCTCTTTCATGTATTATTTATCTTCACCAGCATCTATTGGCTGTGGTCTTTGCTCTGTTATCAATACTGTGCTGATTTCATTTCATTCTCCTTGAATAATGTGTCATTTTCCCCTCTACATACCTTCTTGTTTCATCAATTTAAACTTACCAGTTGAAAATATTGTTACTTTTACTTTTTCAACACCTTATAACTTTCAACTTTCAAATGTTTGTACATATTATTTCTTTAATTCTTGAGACTAATGCTTAAAATCATTGCAGACAGGTTCAACTGATTTGATGCAGCAGGCTCAGATATTTTTGTATGCAAATGGGAATAATCAGCCTCCAACTGCTATTGAACTAGACAAGTCACTGTTGAAGGACTTGTTGTTCAACCAAAGTCCTGCAAAGGTATGTTTGAACTTGTAATGTTTGAAGGATATTGCTAACGAGAAACAAGTCATATTAATACTCCTTGAGTGCATAAATATACCCTCTCACTAGCAAAAAGATGGCTTTTTCTCCAATGCAACATCAAGAGTTTTGCAATGCTGAAGAAAATGATTTGCCAACATGTCCTTGTTTGAGATGATTCATGAGACATGCACAGCACCATCTTGGTTGTGTACTTTTTGCACTATAAATCAAGATATCTATTTGTGTACGTTTGAACCTCAAGTCGTCTGTAAAACCAGAAAGTCCAATCAATTTCATGTTTACATGATTCATGGAAACATGTAAATTTGTCCACGTATTACATTGGAGTGTGTGGTTATTCAGATAAGAATTTTGTCAACTGATCGAATGAATTTTGACTCTGAGAAATATAACTTATAGCATCTGTTCATACTGTGCCATTGGGATGGTCATTTGTGGAGATTTTATGGGGACCAAACATTTTGCAGTTTTTGGTGCTTAAAAGTCGGTCTTAAATAAAAAAATGCATCTTTAGTTTGATTGATGTTGCACGTTTCTCTCCTTACTCCTTGTGTAACTATGTCTGCATGTCTTGCTTTCATCATTTTCCTCTTCTAACTATTTCTATTTCCGCTATGCTTTGCATAATCCAGGATATCGCTTTATCATCTGTTTCAATGAGACCAATCCCCTTTGCTCCACTTTTAGAAAAGCTCTCTCTCTCTGACATAAAATACGGATCTGTGAGGCGGTTTTATATAGAAACTCCAGAAGATAATGCAATACCTTTCTCACTTCAACAGAGCATGATAAACTCAAGTTCCCCGGAAAAGGTATTTTGGTTAAAAGGTGCTGATCACTCTCCGTTTTTCTCTAAACCTCAAGCCTTGCACAAGTTATTAGTAGAGATCTCCAAGCTCCCTTCCAGTTGAAAGGGGAGTAGCTAGATGGCCCAAAAAACCTTCGTTGGCATGATACTAGAACGCCACACAGGAGTCATCGATGTTGTACAGTGCATACTCATGAAAATGGCTTCTTTACTGCAGAGTTGAAGAAAATCTTTGACATCTTATTTCAGGATATGAAACGTGTTAATATGTATTTGTCGTGTCATTTTTTTCCCACAAGAGATGTTCGTGTTAATGATCATGAAATTTCACGCTTGAGTTAGTTCATATAAGGAGATGGGACATTTTATTGTCACTTTAATATGCAACGTTTGCTTCATAGAGCGCCACTTGCAAATACTTGCTACACGTTGCGATTGTCTGTAAACGAAGCAATCCATGTGACCATAAGAAGCAACACACACTCTTACCTGAGTGCTACATAAGATGCATACTTGAGGAATGTGACTATATGTTGCATCTAGTGATTGCTATTACAAGAAAAACCAGGTAATGCTCTTATGCTTAGCTTTTCATCGAAGTAGGTGTGGAGTTTCAGAGACATTTACAATTCAATGCCTTTGTGATTCGTCCACATTTTTAACCATTTTTGAGGTTTCGGTTGCTTCGTATATATAGTTCATCTCCACAATCAATTTCCTGACGTGCATTACACTATAATGAATGAGGTAGTTCTTTTTGCATCAGGGTATTAAAATGATTTGTCATTTCCGTTTTCACAAAATTTCTATTACAACCAACTCCAGAATTTCGTTTGATGTCATGCCCAATCTTCTCAACTGCTCTTCTTTCCAATTAAAACTAATACGAGTATACAACCAACTTATATAATTATGGGCTGGCTTCCAAACTAAAAACTCTTGCCTGTTTCTTGTGCTGCTTTAAAGCAACCATTTCAGTCAGAAAAAATGTGAACCAACTCTATGGAACAATGAATCGAACATCAGTTAAAGAATTAGTTCTATGGTTCCTTTTGGCCAGCGTAGCAGCTGATAAGAACTTTCTATAAGAACAGCACGTGAAACCCGTGATTGGGAAACAATGACATCAACTGCTACCGACCGATTAACCGAAAAAACAAAACAAAAGCCAGCTCAGACATTGACTCTGTCAAACTCTTTAACTAAATCTAAATCCACTTTCAACGTACTATTTCTCTATATTTAAATTTTTTCTTAATTGCTTTTAGATTTTCATAGTTTCCCACTTCCTATTTATATATGCGAGTTAATTTCATGAAACGGGGCGACATTTTCTCTCCAATATTGCTGCTAATTTGAGCTCCTCAAAGACAAGGTAAGCAACCCATTTGATTAAACTTGTACGTTTCAAATTTCGGTAGTCTCAGATCTTCAGATCCATAATATGCGTTAGTTAATTTTCCTTTTGGGAATATGATGTTTTGGATTTAGGGACTGAACGTGATTGAGAATTTGAGACGATGCGTAAGGGTTGCATTGGTTTTAAATAATATGATTATGAATTATCTTCATGCAATGAGGACATTATTGATGTTAATTATGAATTTGTTTTTGTTGAGGATGATAGAGACATGAATTAGATACTTTTCGCAGATATTTGTATTTAAATTTTTCTAGCATTGTTTTTATTTATTTATTTATTTTTTTTTTTTGTGGGTAATGCTGGTGTTAAGAATAAGTCGGGTGATTTTCGGTTGATATTGACATTAATTATTAAGATCTGTTGCTTTCCTGTATTGTTTGAATGTTGTCTTTAGAGAGAATTTATCCACATTACAGGGATGAGATATAAAGAGAGGTGAGATTGCAAATATGCTGACCTTTACATTTGACATTCAGTTTCATCACCGTCTAATGCCTGGTTCCTCATTTGGGAGATAGAATTACAGTGCTCAAGCAGTTAGGGGAAAGTAATAACTATTGTGATGCCCAAACTGTCAATCTGCTTGTCCCAAATTGATGCTTCATTGTCTATTTGGCTTTCCTTGTGCATTTGATTGGTTTTTGCTACTGTCTATGTTAGCTCCAATGACCCCTTTTTCCATCATTGATAAATTTTTGAAGTTTCAATCTCTCTTAAAGAAATTTTGCACAGCTTCAAAAGTTGTTTGTAGGAAAAGAGACACATCAGTAAGAATGGGTCGTCGTGGAGTCAGTGCCGGTGGTGGGCAGAGTTCTTTGGGCTACCTGTTTGGAAGTGGAGAGACTGGTAGCAATTCCCCAACTACTAAGAATCAGAACCAGATAGCAGATAATGTGCCTTCTAAGAAGCCTGCGGTTGCTTCCCAATCTATTGATAAGGATTTTCCAGCTGGCACTCATGGAAATCTTACAAACAACTACTATCGAGCAGATGGACAGAACTGTGGCAACTTTATCACGGTATGATCCTTGTCAAGTTGTTTCCTTAATCCATCAGTATAAAACTTGATGAATCTCTAAATCCAAAACTTTTTCCAAGCTAGTTTGTTCTGGAAAAAAGTGTATTTCCCACAAATTGTAGACGTGTCAATAGGGGCAGCAAAAGTTTCCAACTTCACTGTTTTTGGTTTACATAAACAAACTCATTAAAATGACTGCCATTGATGTGCAAATGAATTAAATTAGAGCAAAGCATATTGCAAGTACTATAAAATAAAAGAAGGGAAAACAACTGAAATAATTTTAAACTAAATTTTACGTCTAAAAGGGCTTTGAGAAGTAATGTATATATCTGAAATTCCAATTGAAAAGTTATCTAGCGAAGGCATGCTTTAAAATATAGTTCAAAAGATTCACATCCCTACAAACTACTTCATTTATTTTCTGAAACTGAGTATCCAAATAATAGGCTTTGCCAACATTCATATATTTGAAAATATCTATCCTTTGTAATGGAGAAATATATGAAGAGTATTATATTCTCTCAATGTTCATTAGCGCATGTGTTAGAGTTTATTACTATTGTTTGGGTCTTCACCTGTTATCTTGAGTTTTGAGGTCAAGTGGTGACTTAATATTGTATTTGAGTCAGATGTCAAAATCAGCATTCTTTATGTGGAATAGTCAACTGAGCAATTTGATAATCAACTTCAAGCATCTCATTTATGCTCCTCTATCATAACTCTCAGCTAACTCTATAAATACCTGCTTGCAGGATCGGCCATCAACCAAAGTTCATGCTGCCCCTGGCGGTGGATCGTCCTTAGGTTACCTCTTTGGTGGTGGCGGAAACTGAGTGTATATTTTATTTTGGCTCCTAAGAATGCAAGGGTCTCATTATTCACTCAGCCTCAGCACATATTATTTATATTTATTGGTCTCACCTAAATGTGTCTGTTTGTGGGAAATTGTGGACTTCATCTTTGTGCAAGGTAATGTGTTGCCTTGGTAAGAACTGTTGTCATTGTGATATATTTGGCTATGACATGAGCTTCATTAGTAATGCAAAAATGCATAATGCATTAATTCTTTAAAGGATTTATGTGACTACTTCTTGTTTGGTTCTTGAATGGACTGGGTATTATCTACAGTAAAGGAAAGGGTTGGATCTGTATTTTTATTTATTTATTATTATTTTGAAATCAAAAATTAATTTTCAAGCACAGACGGGAATTTGATTTCCTCCAATCCAATTTGGAAATTGTGTTTCATGGGGTGTATTTAATATTTTTGTAATAAATATTAGATAGAAAAAGATTCACTAAAAAAATATGTACCTCTTAATTTTTTTCTGAAAAATAATATTAAGAATATAAATTTTTATTACAAATTGTTGTATATAAATTAGTATACTATGTAAAAATCAATAATGTTATAATATCATAGTTTGTATTTTATGTTTTACACAAATAATTTGTATCTCTGTAATTATTACTTTTTAAAATGGTTACAAAATTTTCAATATACTTAATTTTACATTTTTATTAATTTGTATTACAAATTTAATTTTTAAATTGAAAGTAATATCTATTTAATAGTTGAAAATATGTGAAAATAAAAAAGAATGATGCTTTAACTGTATACTTGATTTTATTTGGCTACTATGTATTAATGGTTGCAGCTTTTTAGTATTGGATTTTTTTAAATTAATAATATAAGTTTATTATATATATCTATATATTTTGTATAAGTTAATGTGATAATATTATATAATTTTTTCAATAAATTAAAGAGTAATACTTATCCTTTAAAATTTTTCATCTTAAAATATATTTATTAAATAATAAAAATTTGTCATCCAATAACTACATATCATTTTATTTACAATTTATTTTAAGATAAAATTTTAAAATAATTAGCATTATTATAAATAAAATCATAAAAAATGTAAAAGTAATTAGTTATATTAATTAAATTAATTAACATGCAGAAGCTTGTACTTTTAATTTAACATAATTTAACTTAAGGGAGAATAATAAATACTCCCCATAATTTTATTAAATGGCTTTACTTTCTTATTTTATATTTCATTACAAAAATTCTTCTAAGATTTAAATGTTATGACAAATATCCCCTACTAAATAATTTTTTTTATTTTTTATTTTTGTAGTATAATGACTATTATACTCCCAATCTTTAAAAATATATCAAAATAAAAAAAAATTAAAATACAATTTATAAAAAAAAATTTATTCTTTAAAATATAAATTTTATTAATTAAATTTTATGCATTTAATATAATGTTTTTAATAATAATTTTCTGTATTTTATATATTTTTTTAAAATTTTCTTTCTTTTAGAAAGGTTAGGGAATAATAGTGATTATACTACAAAAAAAAGTTAAAAAGATTATGGAAATTAATTTGACGGAAATTTATTTGTCAAAACTTGGGAACTTTGGGGCTCACAAAATATAAAATAGGAGGTAATTGCCATTTAACAAAGTCATAGAGGAATATTTGCTTTTATCCTTTTAACTTAATGGAATTGAATTTAAACTTATTATTTGATTTGAGTCGAATTATTTATACCTTTAAATCCATGCAAATCCTCAATGCTTATTTTCTCCCAACACAACTTTTAAACAAATAAATAAATATGAAAGAAATTACGAAAATTTACAAAAGTAACTACATTTTTAACTTAATTTTTAAAATTAATCATACTTGAAAAGTATTTTTAAGGTAAATTTAAAATCTATCGTTTAAATAATAATACCTTCTATAGCCTAACTATAAAAATTTCAAAGTAAAAACTACTTTAGAATAAAACAAATCTTACTGTCGAATAAAGTAAAAAAAAAAAATAATAAATTTGATTAAGACAAAAATTTATTTTTGAATAAGACAAAAACTATATTCAAGTAAGGTAAAATTGAGTATTTTTGAATAAGGTAAAATTTATTGTCTAATTAGGTCAAAAAAAAAAAAACTTCCAAATAAGGTAAAAATTTATTTTTGAGTTAGACTATTTTTAAATAAGAAAAAATTAAATATTTTCAAGTAAGAAAAAGATCTATTTTTGAGCCAAATAAAAAAGAATTTTTTGAATAAAGTAAAAATTTACGTCTGAATAAAACAAAATTAAATAGGGCAAAACTTGCCTTTCAAAAGGTTAAAATAAAACTTTGGAGTAAAATATAGAATTACATTTGATAATTTGTTTAAAAGTATCAATTTAATAAAAAAAAATTTCTATCAAATTGTGCACTATTACAACAAAAAGTGTACAAGACCCATCGATTAGTCGGTAAAAATTTTCAATTATCAACGTAAATAAAGTAATTTTTATTAAAATAAAACTCATCGTATTTTAGAATGATGGTTATTTTAATTTAATGAATTTTGTAGCTAGGTTATAGGGTATTACTTTTTAAATGATAGATTTTTAGTTTACTTTCAGGTACGGTCAATTTTAAAAATCGGGTTAACAATGTAGTTATTTACAAAAATTTCCTGAGAAATTAGAGACGGTAAGATCCGTTTTTAATCTATGAAATAAAACGACGCCAAACTCCCGCACCCTTTTGAGCACCCAATTAGGGTTTTTCACTCTCTCCGTGTCTTTTACTTTCTCTCTCTGCTCGGCTGACAGAATTAGGAACGCCGACGTTTAGAATTCGCCGTTGCACAGAGCACCAACAACACACAATGACCACAGTGGTACCTACTTCCGAAGAAGATCCCGCTCTCGCAGTCGTACGCTTCACCTCCGACCTCGCCTGGGCCGATGCCGGTCCAGAGGTATTGTTCCATACATAACGCCTGCATAAAGATATCGGATTCTTTGGTTTTGGAAGAAAAACTTAAAATATTGATTTTTTCATATTTATGGGGAATTTTAATGGTGGCTTGTGTTTTGGGCCGTATTAGAGATCTGGTAGCTTTGAAATATACGTTTGATACTTGTGGAAATTTGCTTTCAAAGTTCTTATTGCGAATCTGTAACTGGGTATTGGACACTTGGTTGGTTGATTGATTTATTTGATTAAATTTTTTTTTTTTGGCATGTAGCTAACCTTGTTCTTTGTGTGCAATTTACTATGCAGTTAAATTTTGGATTTTGTTTAGATTGATGTATTTGTACAACCACTGAATTGGTTGTTCGTTGATGAATTGGTATAAATAAAATAAACTTTGATTATGAGCAAAAGTGACGGGAAAGAAAAGCATTGTTTCTGAATTAAGAGCATTGATTTTTTGAGAAAACCTTTGCGGTTGAATTGGGATTTTGTTGTGATGGTTTATATTCGTGTCATCACTGAGTATGTGCTATTTTTTCCTGATGTCTAAGGCTGCGGAAGAACAGGTTAATCGGCTCTGTTTGGAAGCACAAGAAAGCATGGTGACGGGCAGATGGTTGGATTTAGCTTCTCTAATGCTCACTTCGGCTGACTTGATGTTCACAAAGGTCTCTGACAAAGGTACTATTTCTGTTGCATGTGTTAAATACATCTCTTGGAAGAATTAATGTGTCTTTCATTAAATATTTTATTAAAAGAGATTTCTTTTAAGTGCTTTCACTTTATATTCTGATGTAGGAGTCATAGTTTGAGTGGTGCTCTCCTGTATTAGAGTTTTTGATGTGATATTATACTTTGGAATTTGCTTAAATGTGTTTATTTGGGTATAATACTGCTTGTAGATTGTGGTTAAGTATTGGTTTTTTCGATGTAGTTGCCATTCCTTTGTTGAGTTTTATATGAACTTGCAAGCCATTTTCTTATGAAGCATACCATTTGTATCTGCTTGAGCTCATTGTGTATTGTATCGAAATGATGCATATGTTGAAGGGAAATTGATATCAGCTTCATCATCCAATAGTCATACAAACTGTTGGGCTGAAAAGATTGATATCAATATAGTATAGCAAAGTTGCAAATTTTAATTGGATATGGCTTCTGTAATGGCCCTCTACTAGGTCAAAATATATCTATTTGTGTTTTATTGCGTTCTGTAATTTGTAACCTTGCTTTATTTTATGTAAATACTTTTGCTGTTGTTTCTCTCAGATCTGGAGTGTATCTTTACTGTTATCTGCAATCTCGTCACCAAGCCTGAAAGTCTAGATGAAGTGCATGAGATGGCAAAACTTATATCGGGGAAAATCATTCAACAACCAAATGACAAGCCTGCACTGCGCCTGAAGATGTAATGTTACATGATTATTGCAAATAAAATGTTAATATTTTGAAATCAGTGTCTTATGTTTGTCTATTTCTTTTTACCAGTTTGTTCAATCTGTACAATCTGCTGGAGAATCCATATAGCAGGTTCTTTGTATACATGAAAGCCCTAAATTTGGCAGTGAATGGAAAAGTGGCCGAACATATAGTACCTTCTCTCAAAAAGATAGATAGCTTCTTAAAGGAGTGGAATATTGAGATAAAGGATAAAAGAGAACTTTTTCTTGGCATTGTTAATGTTCTCAAAGAAACTAGAAGGTATAGAAACAAAGAGCATTATCACTTTTAAAAAGTGAAATAAATTATTTTTTTTCATTTTGTCATTCTTCATATAATTGGTGAGATATGATTTATAGTTATGCTATGATTTCTTTTGTTATGCCAGCTCATCCAAAGATTCTTTCAAATTCCTGACCAAGTATTTGGCGACTTTCTCTGATGAAGATGCTCATACAATGGGTGAAGCCAAGGAGGAAGCTGTGCACACTATTATAGAATTTGTGAAGGCACCTGATGTGTTTCAGGTATCTTAACATCAAAATGAATTCAAAGATGTATTGGACCATATTGCATTTTTCATCTTATTTAATGTTGGTGGCATTGTTCTTTTAATTTTTGAAGTAATGCTTTTAATTCTTCATCTCCTTATTTCTGCTGTTACATATGCAATGTTGTCATTTTTTATTTGCCTTACTTAGTATAGAGATTTCCTTGCTCTGATTTCACTTTGTTTTGTTATCTTTAGTGTGATTTGTTAGACATGCCTGCTATTTGGCAATTGGAAAAGGATTTTAAATATGCATCGGTGTATCAGCTTCTGAAGATCTTTCTATCTCAGAGGTTGGATGCCTACTTGGAATTTGAAACTGCAAATTCTACTTTATTGAAAAGCTATGGTAATGTTTTCTTGATTTTGTTTCTTTTTCCAGTAATTTGTTGTAAGATTAGCTAAACTGCCTTCAAATTTGAATTATTTTTAATTCTGCTTCTTGCTGTGGTGCAGGACTAGTTCATGAAGACTGTGTAGCGAAGATGAAATTGATGTCATTGGTTGATCTTGGCTCTCATGAATCTGGCCAAATTACGTACACCCTTATCAAGGATACGCTTCGGGTATACTTACTAACCTTCCTTTCTTTGGGATCTGCTGTAGTATATGGATTATTTGATGTTAATATTGTGCAAGTTTCCTTGCAGATCAATGATGATGAGGTTGAAAAATGGGTAGTTAAGGCGATTACTGCCAAGTTAATTGACTGCAAAATGGACCAGATGAACCGAGTTATAATTGTGAGGTAAACTTTGCTGTCTTCGTATTCTTTCTCTCATGCACATGCATGCATTTACAACAAATATTTTATTCTTACAAACTTCTTATTCATTACTTCCAGGATTTAAGATAGTTACAATTCTTGTTTTGGTTGTGATTTTATTTTGATCTGCAGCCGGTGTACTGAGCGTGTCTTTGGGCAACAGCAGTGGCAAACGCTAAGAGCAAAGCTCTCAACTTGGAGGGTAAGCATTAGCACCATCATTTTTTTTTCCTTTATGTATATCCCCTAGTTTTAAGTAGGGATTTATGTTTTTACATTAAGCTTTTTCACCCAATTTTTTCCAGGGTAATATTGTCAATGTGATCAACACCATTCAAGCTAACAAGATAACTGAAGAGAGCACCCAGGCAGTGCAAGGATTAATGATTCGCTAGATTTTTCTATATTTGTCATTTTCGTTCGAAAAGCTCCTCTTTTATCTAGAGATGGGTGAGACTTTAATACCAGTAGCTGAACTGAAGAACCAATCATACTTGTGATTCCCATTTGTATTAGTTGAAAAGCCGACCCTAGTTTATTTGAAATTTTGACAACCTTGAGTTTTCTCGTATTAAATATTTTTGTTTATCATAGTCCTTTCTCGGGTCATGAGTGGATGTCATCGAATTCCCTTTAATTGCATTGCCGACGCAAATTTTAACAAGTATTGGTATTAACGTTAGCGACACACTTGTTTGTATGGGAGAGACGTTTGTATAAAAACATTTTTAAGTAGTAGTTTTGTTCGTTATTGCGCAATCACTGAGCTGAGCTACCCAAGATATTCGTAAACAGCCATTCGATTTGTTGTTGGTTAGTGCAAAAAATGGTACACTCCTATGAATTATCCCAAAATAAAGTCTGGTTAAATTTTAATTATTATTACATAATTGTAATGTATGGTTAAATTTTAATTACTATTACATAATGGTAATGTATGGTTAAATTTTAATTACTATTACATGATGGTGAAATTAGATTCCTTCAACATTATTGATTCCTTAATTGCTTGCACACAACCCACATCATATGACCTATTAAATATCTTCTTATCATCAGTTGTTGAGTGAAGAAAGAAATGAGGAACCCAAAAATGGCATTAACGACGAGCTCCAGAAAGAAACTTCCAGCTCTCAATTCTCCAGCAATCTTATTAACCCTAACATTGATACTTTTCAACATAATCAATCTTAGTAGAGCTTCTTCTTCTACTACTTTTTCTTCTTCTTCAGCTGTCTGCAACGGCTCCATCCACGACTGTTTCGTGGCCGATTCGGATTCCGACGACTTTGAGTTCTTGATGGATTCCCACAGTAGCAGAATGCTTGTCAACTATGATGATGTAACTGGTAAAACTGGCACGGTGAAGGTAGTTTTGAATTGTGGTCGGGGCGATCCGTACGAAAGATGTACTCCCAATCCAAATGCTCCAAAAGTATCGGAAAATGCCGGAGTCTACAACCGCGGACAAAATTAATTTCTTTCTCTCTAGTACCAGTTTAACCGCCATCTGCGTAAGCCATTGTTGTATGTGTGACTTTGGTAATTATTTTCCTCTGAATATTCTTGATTGCATGTTCACGTCTTTGATGATGATTTGTGTTTTGTATTTTATGTAATTGTTTCAGTAATAATTTTTGTTAATTCCGTGGTTTTTAATAATCTCTTTGTGTCGGCAGATTATATTATTTGGTAGGTAAAGAACTTCAAATTCTATGTGCATACAAAATTTTCAAAAAGACAAAAAGATGTGAACTAGTGCCCTACCTCTTCTGCTATTGATGTCCAAATCAATTTCTTTTTCAAAATCTCGAGTGGAGTGGAATCCAACCTATAGGACACTATGCAAGGGAATTAAATATCAGAAATAATTTTATAAATAGTTAGTTCAATATAGAATTTCAAGTTTGGTTTATTATTAAATAGCGAGTTAGTGTATTACTGTATTTTATTTCGATAAAAACTTATATTTATAGAAAGTTTTGATCCTTCTAAATTATGTCATCTATGGACTTTAGATATGTAGAGTATTGAAAGTCATATCATCTCTCTTGGGAAACTATTATTTTGTCTATTTTCAAAACAAAAATTTTTAAATTTGAATTAAAATGGCTTAGTTTTAATTTATTAATTAAAAAAATAGAAAATTGAATTTATTAAAATTAAAACGAATATCTCCGTAATGACTACAAAAATTATAAATAAATAAGAGATAGCAAAATAAATATAAATATAAATAAGAACAATATCTATTTTTATTTATCCGTTTGTCATCTTATTTTTATATAAGGAATGAAACCAAAATAGAAATTAAAATTCACTCCACAATAAAATCAAGTCAAGTTGTGAAAGGAATCAAATGATTGAAAGATGACAAAGGAGTCACTTTCCTCGATGGCAAGCTGTCGATCGATTGATTACTTTATTCCATTATTTAGTTTGTCTGTGGCCAGCTAATTTCAACTCAAATTCTCCTACCAATATTAATGTGACCTAGAAATTTTGATGAATAAATCGATAAATTATGAACAATAGTTGACAATCAATGTTGGGAGGGATTCTTCAGAGCGTTTAATAGAGAGATTAATTGTTTCTTTTCATTATTATCAGTATCCACATATTATTGTATTTTTTAGCGTTCAAGAGGAAATTTATATAATACAAAGATGAAATTTACGTTCAAATTAATTAGAAAGTTTCTACTTTTCACTATAATTAATAAACGAATTAGTGAGAAGTTAATTTCTTATTTTTAGATAGAGTAAAATAATTAAGAATGCTCGTAACGAATGAGTTGATAAATAAGAGCTTTATTCTTATTATGTATATGCTTATAATTAAGATATTGGGATGACTATTGTGAGGATCGATGGTGCATTCAATAACTAAATATACAGGAGAAAATAAATAATTGATGAATATTAATGGCCTCTGCAATTACAATACTTAATTTCGAAGAAAATTTAATGAAACCGTACGCCCATAATTATTATAATTTATCATGATTTAAAATAATTATGTGACGAAATTTATTATATAAGAATACAAATTTCTGTTATCATGGACGTATTTATAGGCATTTTTACTAACGTTAAACTTTTTAGTTGTTAATAAAGGGAAAATAATTTAATAAAAATTTATCACATGTATAGAATAAAAACTGAGGTATAAACTGTTAATTCACAAGAAATAAATGTACGTAAGATATAATACCATTAAATAATTACAATAAACTACAACTTTTAGATATTTCTCCTTTTGTTTTAACATCCAAATAATTGAATGAAGTTGCCGTGTTTTGCCGTGATCTTATCATCTCAATACTTTCAATTTCAATTTCGGTTTTGCTATGCATTTGATATTACAATTATTATAAAATATACAAAATAATAGTTATAAGTGAAGGGAGTATTCGGTTTTAAGAATTTATACGGAGACGTCATGAATATAAATGTAATCCAAACAAAATTTCTAAATGTAATTTGAGAATGAAGATTTAGTAATTAACGATCAGTTTTAACAACATGCATATACTGTAGATATTATTAATTATTAATCCATACGCACGCAGCCAACAAAGAAAGTGAAGATAGAAAATTTATGGAGATTAAAACTTGGATAATTGCAAACTAATTATCAGTCACGACAATATGTCCCACGGCAGTCAGCAATTTTCGAATTCTGAAGATCAGGAACGCAGGGAATATAAGGCTTGCCTCTGCCACAATTAATTGTCGGTGAGGGACCAAGAGCTTTTCCTATGTCAAGTCTCGGGGTTGTTTTGGTTAATTCTGAGTCCACGAAGAACTCATCAATAGCTACAACGTCGTCTTCAATCATGAGACGATAATGTCGTTCATATAGGGAGATGGAGCCATTAAAAGTAGTATTTACATTGCGGAGGGAACTGGTGTTGTTCTTCATCATGGCTGTAGATTGCTTTACAGAGAAGAGGATCATGATAAAGACGATTGCTAAACCAGGATTTGTCATGCTTTCTGTCTTTCTCTGGTTATGTGATTTTTACGGAGCTAAGGAAGTTCTTGCAGGTTTTTCACTGTGATTTAATAGTAGAAAGGGAGGGATATATTTAAAGAAAAATAAAAATTAAGGAGAGAGGATTTCTTTCACAATACGTTTAGATATTTTGTCTCGAAATGAATGGGATAGAAATTCTTATCCGAAAATGGATTTCAAGAATTCATAGGCGAATTTATGAAATTTTAATGATAACGGAAGGCTTTTTAAAATCATAAAATCATATAAAAATAAACAACATATTTACTAAACTTAAAAATAAACAATAAATAAGATCATGTTGAAGCGTATAAACATAATGATTAATAAGAGAATATCATATTATTTAAGGAACAATGCCTTCGAGCTCCTGTGGTTTGATCTAATTATTTATCACACCCACTAATTTGACAAATATCTCCATCTAATTAAAATTTTCTGAATTTGCCATTGATTTTCCCTTCTCGATTAAATTCAATTTTTTTTTTAAATTTAATTATTTATCAATTAGAGGAAAATATTTATCAAATTAGAGGCTTCAGACCATTCTTCCTATTATTTAGCGATAAAATTTTTCTTAAAATATTTAAAATTATTTTTTTAAAAAAAGAAAAACCAGATGCACATTTGGGCTGAATTTCAAGTAGAATTTTAGTCTTGATATGGTATGGATTACATCCTTACATTTTGAAAGGCTAAAAATACTTTAGTCCTATGAATGGGGTTGGTTTAAGTCTTTTGGGTCAACAAAAAGTATTAATTTTCGTCCTTGTACGTAAAAGCTAGACTGATGATGCAATCGATAACATCACCATGATTAAGATTAAGAAATTCCCAAGGAATCGTGCCAAACACTAGAAATTCTTCACCATTTTTTGTATAGTATCTGCTGAAGTGGAAGAGTATGTTTAATATAGCCCCACTTGACTTTAAAATCAAAGGTTATAATACTATTTGAGGGCTAGCTATCCGCTGCTCGTAAAAAAATTATTGATAAGCTCTTATATTTTTACTTTATTATAATACAAACATATGCTTTTAATCTATATTATACCTCTTTATTCCATTCTATTAATAAAAATGGAAATTGTTAGTAAAAAATAGATTTATTTATAGAGGTTATGATTTTAATTACTGTCAACATAAAAAAATTGATATTATAATAAAGACCATGCATAAAATATACTTCTTAAATTAGCATTTAATGTTAAATTTTGTTTACCAAATTATTTTAAATATATAAAAAAATTTATTAACAATTAAGAATAAATAATGAATATTCTTTACACATATCGTGCATACAAATTTTAATACTATTTATAATTTTTATTATTTTATGAATTATTTTTTAACTAAATGTAACATTTCAGCTTTTATTCTACAGCTGTTGTGTGACGACACTTCAATAGTAAATATACATTCCGGAAGAATTTGAAAAAAAAAAAAAAAAAGAAAGAAAGAAAGAAAAAAAGGAAAAGGAATAAGATTGCTTTGTTTATTTTAATCAGTATCGTGTCAGCTTTATTTCTAACTTTTTCTTTTTTATATTTAGATAACTGGAGCATTATTTTAGGTGATTACGAGCAACATCAACCACCTTTTGAGGACAAAATTTATGTGGTGTTTAGAGTTGTCTTCCCCCCAAAAATTTTAAATATTAATAATTAACACCGTCTATAAGAATAAATAAAAAGTCTTTTATATCACTAATGTTACCTACCTCAAATGTGTCTTTAATTGAAATGAGTAGAAATAATCGCACCTCGTACACTCGAAGGCCACTGTCGAAAAAGGGTTAGGTGTCCATCACTACCGTAAACCTAGCCCAAGTCACTAAATTATCTAGCAAGAATGACTCATAACTCAATGCGAATGTCTTTTCGATAAGTAGAACAACCGCTAGAATCGGCAAATGACAATCCCTCCAATTAATTAGTGCGCTAGAGGAATTTTAGAACAACCATTTATTTTTTATTTATTCACTAAAGTGAGGTTTCCATCACTCGAATTCATGATCAAGGCTTTATATCCCTTGAAAGTTCAAAATCACTACAAAGATAAAATTGTCATGTCCTACTGAATTCAATTTCTAGATTACTTATCAATTTATTAAAAAAAATCATACAAACTAATTTATGAAGATATTTCAAGTGCGTCATAGTAAGAAAAAAAATTTCTCGTCCCCTCAAAGCCCCTGATAGCCATTTCTCGCCAAGTTAATCGCAAAAGACTAAGAAGTTTGTTCATGTCTTTGTATGGTACGTATCTACCAAAGACTTTTACAAGTCTAAGCTTTCCCATCGTATGCCACAGTTTTCATGCATCCACTAGTGCATCAAGGCCCCATACGTTACCCCCATTCAATTATATCTGAAATCTGCACTGTTGTGTGTTTAAATCATTTCGTAAAAAAGAAAAAAGAAAAACAATCAAATATCACGAAACTAGTTTCAGTTTTGTGGTTTTGACTGATCAAATGGGAAACCGCTAACCTGTAATAATCGACCGCATAATTTAATCATATGAGTAGTATATTCTCTAAAATTGTCTAACAAAGGAAAAAGTGTCCCTCCACCCCCACCCCCTAAAATTTATTTTCTAAACAATTAGTCAATTTATTAAGATAAAAATCGTATAAACTAATTTATGAAGATAGTTATCACATAGTGGTAATTTGGTGGTCTGATAATTATTTGTGTTAATTAATTTTCTAACTGAATTCGAATTTGTAGTGGGCGGGACGGAAATTTACTTAGAAAAAAAGAATTATAAAGATATTTCAGGTATGTCTTTGTTAAAAAAAAAAAAAAAAAAAGGAAATTCTTGATGAGATATTGCAAAGACTGTAAGTTTTCCTATATTCAGTCTTCAAACACCACACCGTTTACCTGTTGACCCATTTAATTAAATCTGAAATCTTATGCGAAATGCGATTTCAAGGATTAATGGGCGGAGTTATAAAGTTTCAATGACAATGGAAGATTTTTTAAAATCATAAAATAATATAAAAATAATCATCATATTTACTAAACTTAAAAATATAGTTATAAAGAAGATCATGTTACCAAAAATTATAAATGTAATTAATGAGTAATAAGAGAATATCATATTATTTATGAGAGAATGCCTTAGAGCCCATGTGATATGGTCTAATTATTTATCACATCCTTTAATTTGATAAATATCTGTATACTCTTTGGAAATTCAATTTCTTCTTTTTTTTGAATTTGCCCATGTTTTGCCCTTGTCGGTTAAACTCAAAATTTGACATTAGTGTATTTGGTTTGCTTTAATTTGATTCGTTTATCAGTAAATTAAAAAAGACAAACCCCAAAAAAATTAAGGGTTAGGACGTATCGAAATATTTAACAAATTAGAGAAATATTGTAAGTAATTAAGTCAAATTTCAGAGCATTTTTTTCTATTATTTAGGGATATAATTTTTCTTAAAATATTTAAAATTGACATTTTTTTTTTTCAAAATTGGATATACATTTTTGCTGAATTTCAAGTGGAATTTTACTCTAGATATAGTATAAATGCCTACTCCTATGAGTGGTGGTGGTTTAAGTCTGTTGGGTCAACAAAACAGTATTAATTTTCGTCCACGTATGTAAAAGCAAGAGTGATGGTGATCACCATGATAAAAGACTAAGAAATTCTCAAGGAGTAATGCCAAAGACTAAAAGTTCTTCTTCATGTCTTGTGCAGTATCTACCGAAGACGTAGAGTATGTATGGTATAGCTCCACCTCGCTATAGAATCAAAGGTAATTGAGGGCTATCCGCTGCTCGTAAAAAAATTATTCATAAGCTCTTATATTTTTACTTTATTATAATACAATTATGTATAATATAAGTATATACTTTTAATCTATATTATATCCCTTTATTCCATTCTATTGATAAATATGAAAATTATTGGTAAAAAAAAAATAGATTTATTTATAGAGGTTGCAATTTTAATTACTGTCAACACAAAAAATTGATATTATAATAGAGATCCATACATAAAATATACTTCTTAAATTAGCATTTAATGTTAATACCAAATTATTTTAAATGTGTAAATAAAAAATAAAGTTATTAGCAATTAAGAATAAATAATAAATGTTCTTTACATTTATCGGGCATACAAATTTTAATAGTATTTATAATTTTAGTTCTTTTATGAATTATTTTTTAGTCAAATTTAATATTTCAGCTTTTATTGTGTAACAGTTGTGTGACAACAACACTTTAATAGTAAATATACTCTCTTGAAGAATTAGAAAAAAGGAAAAGGAAAAGGAAAAGGAAAAGGAATAAGATTGTTTTGTTTAGAGAAAAAATAATATTTTGTTAATATTTTAAAAATATTATTTGTTTATTTTTATTTAATAAATATTTGAATTATTTTAAATAAATAAATAGTTTGATAAGACAAAAAAATATTTAAATTATCAGAAAAAAATTTCTAAAGTGTGCTTTCAGTTGTGTTTGGTTGGAGTAGTGAAGGAAGAAAAGGAAAAGAATCATGGGAGAAATTGGGATTTCTATGTTTGTTTTTACAAAAATATTTGGAAAGTTTACTAGCTTATGCTTTACCACTATATGGAAAGAAACTCATAGTTTATGAACAAATTAAAAAAAAAATTATATATATACAAAATTTGAATCTTCAATAGAGTATAAGCCTATATTTTCTTTCTTTCTTTTATTTATTATTTATTATGATATGAATAAATTAGTAAGCTATAAATTTAATCAATAGACGAAAATAACATTGATTAAAATTTATTAGATCAAACTACTAAAATACATAGTTGAAAACGTAAGTATGTTTTTGTATGATACGGATCTGCCAACCACATTTTACGAGTCTAAGCTTTCCCCATCGTATGCCCCAGTCTTCACGCATCCACTTGTGCGTCAAGCCCCGTACGTTTCTTTGTTGTTACCCCCATCTGAAATCTCAATTGCTGTGGGTTTAATCATTTCGTAGTAAAATAAAGAAACGAAACTAGTGTCAGTGTTGTGGTTTTGACCCATCATATCGGAAACCAGTAACCTGTAATAATCGACCTTATATTTTAATCATATGAATAATATATCCACTACAATCGTCTAACAAAGAAAAAGATGCTATGCTGCCACCGAATTTAATTTCTAAATGATATTTCAAGACTAGAAGTTTCTGTATCTTCAGTCTTCAAGCTTCCGCTGCTGGCTTGTTAACCCATATAATTTATTTGAAATCTAAATTGCTGTGTGTCGAATTCATTTCATAGTAAACAACGGAGAATTCTACGAAAATCCCATCATTTTTCACCTCATTCTACATCCTATTCCTCTTCCACCCCCTTGCTGTCGCCGTCAACGGGGACTCGCCGTCTCGTTACACACCAACAGAAACAATATTTGTTGCTTGTGGGTCGTCCAATAAAATCATCTGTACTCTAGATAACGGGACATGGATCGGAGATGTTAACTCCGAATACTCACCATTGGAATCAAAAAAACACTCATCAAGCTGTTAATGATTTTTGCTGATTTTATATCTTTTGTTTTCACTTATTATTATACGGGCAACCTATTCTTGATTCGATCATCTTAGTATTTCAACTAGCATCTTAATTATCCAGGCTATTTAATCATAATATTTCAAAAATAAGAGAATCAAATAAGAAAAGCAAGTGTATTTTTCAAAAAACAGTATGAATATTTTATTGTATTAAGAAACATTTTGTTTTACAAGTTGCAGGTATTTATTGCGCTACTTTAGTCCGACATAAGAAGGTGGTGAAAGAATTTGCTGGTCGACCATGCCATATTCTATTTAATCAAGTTCCCGTTCTCTGATGCTCACACGTGCAAAGGTCTTATAAATAGTAAAATCGCTACACGAGTAGAGGGATTTTTTTGATTTTTTTCAACCTTTCGAAAGAAGAAAAAGGAATTCAAGCTAGCGATGGCTAGATTCCACTATAAATATTCCGGAGCCCAACGTTCTAGGTCAGTAAATAACTTAAACACTCATCTTATTTTCTCTCTTTAACTCGGTCTTTGATGATCCACTAACTTGAGTATCAGAATTTATATATCAATAAGCCGGCTTTACTCTTAATTTATTCATTTTAATTTTAGGTAGTTCCCTAGGAATCATTGTCCGAGGTTGGATATTATTCTACACGATTCTTATGTCAATAGTAGTAATAAAATCTATGTGGTGCGCTGAGTTCTATCCCTGAAGAATTTAGGCATCAATAGTTAGCACCGTCTGTGATAAATTGACTAAAAGCCAAAATTAGAAGCTTGGAAAGTATTTTGTATAAAAATAATAGGGTATAATTGCAGCCATTTTTCTAGAAAAGTGCAAACAGAGAAGGTCTGGGGCCCTGTTAGCATTGGTGAAAAAGAGACTGCTACAACATCGTTCAATAAAAACGAGATATGGGATCAGCTTTTAGTAGGACAAGCAAGTTGAGCGACTGTTAGAACTAAAGGGTGTGGGTCATGACAGATGGAAGAAGGACTAACGGAGCATAAAAATATAAGGGAGACGGATAACTAAAAGATACTTGCGTTGGAATAGAAAAATTTATAGTTAGAAAGGGAGGTTGCAAGGTTAAGAATGTTAGTTCGGCGGCAAAAAGACAACAGGAGACACCAAATTACTCCAGAAACCTCAGAGATGAGGGCCGACTATCCATAATGAGAAAGGGCTTGAAAAGCCTAGTACCCAATAGGTAAAGTTGCTACTAAAAATACTCATTTCACTAGTCTGTAAAAAGAGAAGGGTAAGGCTGATGCCCATGTCAGTATGGGAATGGGTGGTTGTGATGAGCCAATGGTGTTCGCCACTCTGTGCAGCTCTAGAATAAATCCAAGAATCGACATTAAGCCAAGACATACTACGATAGACTTACGACTGTAACTCAATGAGATCAGATTTAGAAATTATAGTGCCTGTTCTATTGATCCGTAGATTATAAAAACTTATGTAAGAAAGATAATAGAGAAAGTTAGGATTGGGGGAGCAAAAGCTAGTCTAATTAAGAATATGGGTGAAAATTCTGAAGTAGAGAAATACAATAACTCCTCCTTCATCAGGGAGATATACTAGAGTTAGCTATCTCTAAAAAGTTCAAGATGCTGTAAATCATATCCTATACAAAAAAAATAGACCTCACCTTGCATCTTGATATATTTAGAGAAATGATGTATATTCAAGGGCTAAATGAGCCTTAGATGTATTGATTATTCTCATTGATATTGGAGAGGCAACCTAGGATGTAGTTCAGAAGCTTCCTTAAAGAAACCATTGAGAGTTTTTGGTAGTCGAGACATCATCAAGACCACCCATAATGCAAGTGCCCTTCTGCTATTACGACAGGGTCCCATTAAGAGCCTTCAAGATTTTGTATCAAGGTATTATGAAAAAGTAATAAAATTAAGAGCTTTTTACTACCACTCGTATTAAAGGGGTTAAGAAAAAGGCTTCGAGTGAAGAGGGGATAATATGCCATTAACAAGTGATTGGTTACCACTTATGAGGCCGCTCAAAGGGAACTATTTGATAAGATAGACATAAAAGACTAGGTATTCTTCAGAAAACAAGAGAAAAAGGTAAACCGTCATGAGCAAAATAAAAAGGCACTTTTCTCAAAGAATGAGGTGAGGAAATACGAATGTGTTGATTGAAAGAATAAGGACAATAAATATTCTTAACACTTAGAGTAAAGAGACATAGTTAAGAAGCCTACCTCAGATAAAGAGCTTCATCGAGTGGCTTATGTAGGCAAAAGAAATTTGGCTCAGTTGAATGTTCCTTTTTCACAAGCCTTGCACTATAGACAACGAACTCTATGTGACAGAGCCAACCCCGATTAGATTTGAGAAGGCTAGTATCCCTAGTGGTCAAATTTGTGATTACCACAGGTGTTACGAGCATAGCACTGATAATTATTTTTACTTAAGAGAACAAATTGATTTTCTAGTAAAGAATTGTCACTTAGATCATCTGGTGGATGATCTCGATGCTAAAGAGTTCGATCCAGCTAAGAAGCATTGGACCATGGTAATATTAAGTAGGCCTACCCTGATAAAAAATTCAAATCGATCTAGAAAAAATTATTTTAGATACTCACTATCAAATCCCAACAACAACTTCTATATCATGAATGTCCAAGTGGTAAAAAGTCAAAGGTCACGTCGATGCTAATCATGTTTATCGATGCGAATGAGGTAGGCATGCATTGTTCTCATGATGATACTCTAGTAGTAACAACAAGAGTAGAAGGAAAGAAAGTTAATAGAATATTTATTGACATAAGAAGCTCGATCAACATCATCTTCAAGGATACTCTAGATGTGTTAGGCATCGAGAACGTGAGACTAGGGAATTCAAAATTTGCCTTACATAATTTTGGAGAACTCTTTGTTACACCCTTAAGTGTGGTGTCTTTGCCAATAATCATGGGAGACAAGCCCTACCAAAAAATTACCATGATTGAATTTTAGGTAGTGGATTTACAAATGCCATATTCTATTATTTTAGGCCGATTATTTCTCCAAGCCATTAAAGTAGTAGAAAGTATTCATTACCTAAAACTTAAATTTTGGGTTGATAATAAAATTGACATAGTACAAAAAAAACAAAAAAAGGTACGATCATGTTTTGCAACTTTCTTTAGGCCCGTTAATTATTTGTTCAAGCGACCTCGAGATCAAAAAAACGAATAAGTTAGGGATGATAATTTAGGACAAGAGGCGGTAAATAGGTTGAAAAAAATAAAGCCTAGTCCTGTGATGACCCAATTATCAAGTTCGTAAAACAATTGAGAAAGATAATCATAGACAAATTTAACCCCCAAAAAACTGTCTAAATTAATGCCCACCTTAGCCATAGTGAGGCCTAATTAATGAAGGAGTATCTTCATTAGAATAAGGATGTTTTTGTATAGAGCCATGATGATATACCTAAGATATACCCAAAAGTTATCGCCCATAAGTTGGCAATTTGGCCCTTAATAAAACCCATAAAATAGAAAAAAAAGAGTGTTTAACCAAGAGAGAAGAGAGGCCATTCGCAATGAAGTGGACAAGCTTCTAAAGGCGAGGTTCATTAGGGAAGACCATTATCCTGACTGGGTAGCCAATATAGTTATAGTAAAAAAGACGAGCAAAAAATATAGAATGTGTGTGAATTTTATTAACCTGAATAGAGTATAACCAAAAGATAGCTTTCCTCTGTTTTGGATCGATCAGCTAGTGAACGTTACAACTAGGCATCAACTACTAAATTTTATGGATACTTTCTCTAGATATAACTAAATAACCATACATCTTCTTGATGAGAAAAAGACTTTCTTTATCACTGATCAGGGATTATATTACTATCGAATAATGCCATTTGGGTTAAAAAATGCTAGGACAACCTTTCAATGATTGGTCAATTAGGTATTCAATCCCCTTAAAGGTTTGTCTATGGGAGTTTATATAGATAAAATGATCACCAAGTCGAAAGAAAGGCATGTTCACATCAGACATCTAAAAAAAACTTTCGATCTTTTGAAAAAATATAATATGAAATTGAACCCAAAAAAGTGTGCTTTTAGTGTAGGTTCGAGAAAATTTTTGGAATTCATTGCTAGTGAGCGTGGAATAGAGGCTAATTTCCAAAAGGTAAAGGCTATACTAAAATTAAAATCACCCTTTATAGTAAAAGAGATGTAGAGTTTAACTGAAAAGGTAGCTTCTCTCTACCGATTCATCTTAAAAGCGATCGACAGGTGTCTTAAGTTTTTTTAGTTTATCAAGAAAGAAAAAAATGATAGAATAGACATTAGAATGTGAGACTAGTTTTTAGTAGTTGAAATAATATCTTGTCACGATTCCTGTATTGACAAGTTTGAGGCTAAAAGACATTTTATACCTGTATCTGGCCATGAGTGACCACGTTATCAGTGCCACCATAACAAAAAAAGAAGTAGCGAAGGTACAAAAACTAATATATTATTGATGAATACATAAAAGTGTATTAGTATTAAAGTTTAAATTTATCATTTTATATTTTGAATATAATTAATTCCTTCAAATTATGCATATTTCTAGTCTTTGGAATAAATTTTAAGTTATTGGTAATTTGTGTTTATTTTTGTCTTTGATGC
>JAWDEX010000022.1:2216053-2234190 GCA_035221805.1 Trichilia hirta
TCCATCAAACTACATCCTGCCCCTGAATGGAGGACCAAGTACTCTGATGCCATCTTGAACGGCCTTGAAATCTTTAAAGTGGACAACGATGGAAATCTGGCTGTACCTAATACTGATCTTCGGATTAGCCAGACTTCGGCCTTACTGTCAAAAATTTCCAGGAAAAAAGGTGTAATTATAATTGCCATCGTTGGAGGAATTATATCATGCTTTGTTGTAACTCTCCTTTTTTTATTCTGGACACGATTTTCTTATCGTAAGAGCAAGTCAAGGAAGTCTCGCGGATCACCTCTGACATCAGATCTTTGTACACACTTTTCACTATCTGCGATCAAAGCAGCTACAAACAACTTCAACAATGATCTCATCATTGGAGTTGGAGGATTTGGTAATGTGTACAAAGGCTTCATCGATGGGGGCACCACTCCTGTTGCTATCAAAAGATTGAATCCAGGGTCACAACAGGGTTCCCTTGAGTTCCAGACAGAAATTGGGATGCTCTCCCACCTCGTACACATTCATTTGGTCTCTCTCATTGGTTACTGCAACGATGATGGGGAGATGATCCTTGTATATGATTTCATGACTCATGGGACGATACGTGATCATCTTTATGACACCAATAATCCTCCACTTCCATGGAATCAACGACTCCAAATTTGCATTGGCGCAGCTCGCGGGCTGCAATATCTGCATAACGGCACAAAGCAAATCATCATTCATCGTGATGTGAAGACAACGAATATCCTGTTGGATGAGAAATGGGTGGCAAAGGTTTCTGATTTTGGATTGTCCAAATTTGGACCCAATTCCATGTCCAAAACTCATGTTAGTACAGTCGTGAAAGGCAGTGTTGGATACTTGGATCCCGAGTACTATCGACTTCAGCGTCTTACAGAGAAATCCGACGTCTACTCATTTGGTGTAGTGTTACTGGAAGTATTGTGTGCTCGACCCCCTGTTCTTCCGACTCTACTAGACAGGAATCAAGCGAGTTTAGCTGTTTGGGGTTTACAGTGTCATCGCAATGGAAACATTGATGAGATTATTGATCCATTTTTGAAGGGGAAGATCGATTCTGAATGCTTAAAAATATTTTCTGAGGTTGCAATTAGCTGCTTGAATGACGATGGAAGCCAACGGCCATCCATGAGTGATGTAGTTCGAAGTTTTGAGTTTGCATTTCAACTACAGGAGATTGCAGATCAGGAGAAGGAAAAGGTTAGTGAGATCGAACTTTCTACTATTTCGGATAGCAGATCTTTAACTCAAGATGTTTTCTCCGATATCATTAACCCACAGGGAAGATGATCATGAGAAAGTATATGTTACAGCCATAATTAGTTAGTATGTGTTTGAATCAAAAATTTTGCCTAATGTGGGCTGTAGTCAACAGAAAGCAGCAGTTTTTGGTACTCTTTATGTATTGTGATCATCACGATAAAGATTAACGTTTTCTTTGGACTGTGAACTAAAAATAAAAGTGATGAAATGTTTAATAATATTTTTTTAATGAATTTTATTTATTTTAATTTAGTATATAAAATTTAATATTTTTATTCTACAATAATTATGACTTAAAAATTATAATACTTCAAATACCAAATAAAGCTTAAGCATCAATATTAATCAGTTTTCTAATTTAGACTCATTTGCTTCGAAGGCAATCTTTAATCTATTAATCTTGGAAATGAGAATTTTTCTGTAAATACTCTCTATTAAGATATTACAATTCAACAATGACAAGAATTTAGCCATGATAAGAGGATGTATCATAATTTTGGATATCTAAATGATTAATCAATTTATGTACATAGACTTATCGCTAGCACATTCGTGCTTTAGGCAGTGTCATTCTTAAAAAATTCGGTCTCCGTTGTGTATTGTGTCATGTTGAGTCATGAGTTTTTATTATTTTTAATTTTTAAATATTTAAAAAATTAACACATAAAAATTATTAAAATAATTTATTGATTATTATTTTAATTTTTATACAAATTCACATGTTGATTTATTACTTCAAATATGAACCCATCCCAAATTTATATGACTCACATCTCATGTTTATTGTCAACGATTCTTATGCGGATCAGAGCAGTTCAGTAATGCACCAAAATTTGTTTGGTCGACAACCTGACTTCTGTCATCGGAGATTCTAACAGCACCAAGTTCCCGACAAATCACAAAAGCACAAGCATTTGCAGTCAAATGAATAGAAAGATAATACACACAGTATTTACGAACACTCTAACCGTCAATCTTTTTATTGCTTGTGAAAGGGATTAAAATACTCTTCCTTCTCCCTCAATAAATACTATTAATAGTGAAAACCAACCCATTAATTTTTTAGGGTCGCGACAAACTTGCACAAGTATACTTACTTTTAATATTATAACTTTTGTGTACCTTCTAATTCTATAAGAAACATGCCTTTTGTCTAATTTTACAGACTTCTTCAATTCGCCTCCACTTTGTTGTGTTGCACCCCAACATCCAAATCTGCTTACATTAGATTAAAGTGATAATTCCTAACATCCAAATTGTCCAAAGTGACATCTATCATCTATAAACAATGTCTACCAGCTTATACTTTACCACTCTATACAAACAAATTTATCTTTTATGAACAAATTGTATTACAAAGTTTGAATATTCTATGGTAGGTGAGAAATGGTTGGCATTAATTTTCGTATTGGGATTGGTCTCTCCTTCCTCACGCCGGTACATGCAGAGAAAATAATGCTGCTTTGGACTCTTTTCACTAATCTTCTTCTTTTGAAGGGTTTAATTGAAGGCCACCAAACTGAAATAATCGACCTTATGATTTGATATTATATTATACTATTTGGAAATTGGAAACAAGTGTTATTTTACTCTGAAACAATCGTCTAACAAAGACAAAAATGTCACGTCCCCCCTAATTTAATTTCTAAATGATTAATCAATTTATTAAAAAAATTCTACAAACTAATTGATTAATTATATATATATAGAGAGAGAGAGACAATTTTTTGTATGATCAAATACTAGGAAGGTTCTCTATGATCTTTATGTATAGTACGTATCTGCCGAAAACATTTACAAGAAGTCATAGGCTTTCCCCATCGAATGCCCCAGTCTTCGCGCATTCACTTGTGCTTCAAGGCCCCATTTTTTGTCATGTTTTCTTCTTCTCTCTTTATCTGGTTCTGTGATTTTTATGGAGATAAGGAAGTTCTTGTAGGGTTTCATTGTGATTTAATAGTAGAGAGAGAGGCATATATAAAAGAAGAAAGGTTAAGGAGTGGATTTTTTTTCACGATACTAAGATATTTAGTTTCGAAATGAATGGGATATAAATTCTTATCGGAAAAAGGGATTTCTAGGATTCACGGGGGAAGTTATAAAGTTTTATTGACCATGGAACATTTTTTAAAAAACATATATAAAATAATATAAAAAAATAAACATCATATGAACTTAGAAATAAACGAAGAAACAACATCATTTTGCGAGGCATACAAATACGAAGATTAATAAGAAAATATCGTATTATTTAGTGGATTTTTTTAAAAATAAATTTGGATATGTATGTTTGGTGGGCAACAAAACGTATCCCTTTTCGTCCTCGTATGGAAAAACCAAGAGCTCCCCATCACCATGATAAAGACTAATTAAGAAATTCTCGAAGAGTCATGCCAACGACTAAGAAGTCGTCTCTATGTTTTGTATAGTATCTGCCAGAGACTAAGACTTACAAGTCGAAGCCGTGTATGCAGTGTTCTTCCAGCCCCGTTTACTTGTCATGTAATGTAAACCTTAATTTTTAAAAATTATATCTAAACCTCTTTTTAAGTTAATAAAAAATCAAGTCAACCAGCCCACAGCCAGCTCACTAATAGTCAAGATCTTTAACTTCGAGTGTCAAAATTCTACCTACATTTGAGTTTATACAAACTGTAAGGATCTCTATAAATATTTCACTGTATTACTATCAATTTATATATATTTTTTAATTTTAAATATACGTTAAATATTTTAAGCTTTATTAAATATCTCTGATTTTAAATTTTTATCAAAATATTAAATTTTGCGTTAAATTTTTACAACTACCCCCAAAAAAAGAAATTTACTAAAAAAGGTAATGATAAATGTAACAATACATCTAATGTATTGTTATTCAAGTGGTTCGAGCAGATTTGTATATAAAATTTAATATTTTCAAAAAATTAATAATAAAAAATTGTTTTGGTCCAAAGAACGAATGTAGCTCTGCGACGATGGCGCTTATCTAACGTACTCGAATGAGATATATTTTATTTATAATTAAAAATATCTACATATTTATTTGATAAGATATTTTGTTTTTATAATTTATTTATTTTACATATATTTTAACTGGAGAAAACTATATTTTGTTTTAACTATAATATATTAATAAATAGTATTGTATTATAAATATAATGTAAAGTGTATAAATAATATTAACGTTATATATGTATATATAAAGTAGAAAAACATAAGGCTCAAAGTATGTTTAACAACAAAATATAAAATTCAACAATTCGAAAATATGTATGTTAAAACTGATTACAAATTAAAATTGAATCCAATCGAATCAATTTGAATTAGGTCAACTAAATTTATTTAAATCAATTTACATTGATTTAAAATCAAAGTCAACTAAATGTACTTCGAGTTGGTAAAATATTTAGGAAAATCGAACTGAACTCTAAATGTTTGGTAGGAGGGATAAAAGCTAGGGATTAGAATAAAATTATTATAATTTCAAGCTATCCCATGTTTGGTCCTGGCTTTCAAAAAATTTATATTTTTAGCGTTACTCTTCTTACTAATTAGTTTTGTAGTTTTGATTGATGAAATTGGAAGCCGCCAACCTAAATAATCGACCTTATGTTTTAATATTATATTATACTATTTGGAAATTGGAAACAAGTATTACTTTATCTTTATTCCGAACAATAGGTTCTCTACAATCGTCTAACAAAGACAAAAATGTCACGCCCCACCCAATTTTATTTCTAAATGATTAATCAATTTATTAAAAAAATTTTACAAATTAATATATGAAGATATTTCAATTGTGTTATAGTAAATAACAAATATATCTATATTTATATGCCCCACGAGTGACGGCAAAGACTAAGTCTCTCTAATTATGATCTTTTGGTACAGCATGCCGAGAAGTTTTACAAGTCTAAGCTTTACCCATCGTATGCCCCACTCTTCATGCATCCGCTTGTGCTTCAAGACCCCATTTTTACTTGTTGCTACCCCTTTACTTCTATCTGAAATCTGAACTGATGAGTAATTAATTCGTTTCACAGTAAACAATGGAGTATTCTGCGAAAATCACGTCAGTTTTCACCCAATTCTGCGTCCTATTCCTCCTTTACCTCCTCGCCACTGCCGTCAACGGTGATTCATCACCTCCTTATACACCGACAGAGACAATATTTGTGGCTTGTGGCTTGTCTGGGAAAGCCAATACTCTAGAAAACCGGACCTGGATCGGAGATATCGACTCTGAGTACTCCCCGTTGGAACCGCAAATAAACGCATCGAAAACGTTCAACAATCCACAAGGACAACAACAGTATTCAGCTTCGCGGGTTTCTTATTCGGAATTCACATACAGATTCAACGTCGCGGCCGGTCAGAAGTTCATCCGCTTGTATTTCTATTCAACTCCGTATCCGGACTTTAACAGCTCGAAAGATTTCTTCTCTGTTCAAGCTGGTTCTTTTATCCTTCTTAGAAACTTTAGTGTTTCACTTAATGCTTTGGGCACAGATAAGTTTTTCAAAGAATTCTCTATTAATATTGAAGATGGGCAGACGCTCTTGAACATAACGTTCACCCCAAGTCCAGATTATAAAGATTCATACGCCGTTATCAGTGCAATTGAAGTAGTATCCATGCCCCTCTATCTCTATTACACGGCCGTCGATGAACTAGGGTTCAAATTTGTTGGGCAGGCCAACCAATATAGTATCAGAAACAGCAATGCACTGGAGACTTTATACCGCATAAACGTTGGCGGAAACTTTATCTCGCCCCAAAAAGACACGGGCATGTATAGAACCTGGGTTATGGACGATGACTACTTGACAGACGCCAGACCAAGTGCTCTTCCGGTTAACACTACTATTGTTCTCAGTTTCAGCGACATACGCAATTACTCTGCACCTACTGAAGTCTATAACACCGCTAGAACAATGGGTCGGGACAAGAAAATAAACGAGAATTATAATCTCACCTGGGAGTTTGAGGTGGATTCCGGATTTATATACTTTCTCAGGCTTCACTTTTGCGAGTTTCAGATAGAGATTACGGAAGTCGGCGATAGAGTGTTCCAAATCTACATAGCTAACCAAACCGCTGAGGCACGAGCAGACATAATAGCTTGGAGTGGCGGCAATGGCGTTCCCATTTATAGAGATTATGCAGTGATCATAGCATCAAAAGGAAATGAAAAGAAGCAAATTCTCTCCATCAAACTACATCCTGCCCCTGAATGGAGGACCAAGTACTCTGATGCCATCTTGAACGGCCTTGAAATCTTTAAGGTGGACAATAATGGAAACCTCGCCGGTCCCAATCCTGACCCGAGTATCCAACCATCGGATATGCCTTCGATTCCACAATTAACGAAATCCAAGAACCATCGCGCAGCTATAATTGGAATCGTCGCTGGTGTTGTATCGAGTTTGGTTGTGCTATCTCTTCTATTTTTGTTAATTTTCCTGCGATCCAGAAAAGTCAAGGACTCGAGTTCCAGTGGTGGGACAACATTTTGGGGCGCATTTGTTTCTTTGACGACCAAGTCAACCAAGTCTCACGGTTCATCTCTACCGTCTGATCTCTGCACCCACTTTTCACTCTCTGAAATCAAAGCAGCAACAATGAACTTCGATAATGCTCTCATCGTCGGAGTTGGAGGGTTTGGTAATGTGTATAAAGGGTATATCAACAACGGGTTCACTCCAGTTGCAATAAAACGGCTGAATCCAGGGTCGCAACAGGGCGCCCTGGAATTCCAAACCGAGATCGGAATGCTCTCGCAGCTTCGCCATCTTCACCTCGTCTCTCTGATCGGTTACTGCAACGACGACGGGGAAATGATCCTGGTATACGATTTCATGGCTCGTGGGACTCTACGTGACCATCTCTATAACAGCGATCATCCGCCTCTTCCATGGATTAAGCGCCTCGAAATTTGCATAGGTGCAGCACGTGGGCTGCATTATCTTCATACTGGACCGAAGCAGGTTGTTATACATCGTGATGTGAAGACAACAAATATCCTGTTAGATGAGAAATGGGTGGCTAAGGTTTCTGATTTCGGACTGTCCAAGTTCGGACCAACTTCCATGTCCAAAACTCACGTCAGCACAGTAGTTAAAGGCAGCTTTGGATACTTAGATCCTGAGTACTACCGACTTCAGCAGCTTACAGATAAATCCGATGTCTACTCATTCGGCGTCGTCTTGTTCGAAGTTTTATGTGCGCGACCACCTATTCTTCGGACTGCGGAGAAGAAACAAGTCAGTTTATCTGTCTGGGCACAACAATGTTACCGGAAAGGAACCATTGATGAGATTATTGATCCGTTTTTGAAAGGTAAGATAAAACTTGAGTGTTTGAAAAATTTCGCTGAGGTAGCCATGAGATGTTTGAATGATAATGGAACTCAACGTCCGTCAATGAGTGATGTGGTTTGGGGTCTTGAGTTTGCATTGCAGCTACAAGAAAATGCAGAGGAAACCGATGACAAGGAACAGATCGAGGATTCAAAAACTATTAACTATGAAACAGATGATAGCATTTTGGCTTTTTCTAGCATTGGTGAACACGTTATGGAATCAAAGACAATTAGTACGATGACCATATCAACAACTGATGCAGATCAAAGTTCAACTACTGCTAGTTCGGATAGTAAAACTGTGTTCTCTGAGATCATTAATCCAAAAGGAAGATGATCATGAGATAGCTAAATAGATTCCGACCTAGTTTAGTTTAATAGTAAAGATTCAGTATGTATAATTTTTAAGAGTTTGTTGATTTCAAGTTCGTCGTTTTTCGTTAAATAAATAAATCGGGTTCATAATTTAAGAAAAGTTCGAAATTAAATCTCTTTCACAAAGCATATTTACAGTATACCTTTTTTTTTTTTTTTTCGAATTTTCAAAAATTGAACTGGACAAAGTACTCAGATGTTCTCTCTTGAAGTGTGGTGTTGACCAGGTCAATAAAATTTATTCGTGTGTCTTACTTTTTAAAAAGTTGGGTCCCATATGACGCGCAAGTTCATTAAGTTTGTGTTAAGTTCACGACAAAATTTATGTTTAGATAACTTCGTTCTTCATTTTAATCTTTCGAAATTGAATAGGCTGTAATTATCAATTTCTTTTTATCTTACAATTAAATTATCTGAATTAATTTTAGAATCATTTGACACTATATTATTAATATTATTTCTGTTGATCAAAATCTACATTAAGGGAAAGTATTTTATACTGACTGATCTATCATGAAGTTGAAGGGGCCATATTTTAATTATTTAATTACATCATTCGTTTCTTCAATTTGATCATTTATTTTCAAAGAGGAAATTCCATGTATAGAAGAAAACAAATAATAACGACATGAATAAAGAAAAGAATTTTCAATGTATAAAGATAAGAGCAAAATTGTTTTGCAATTAGTCCATTTCAAATATTGAATATTAGTATAAACTAAATTTGCAAATTCTAAGACTTTTTTTCTTTCATTTATCTTTTTCTTGAAAAGGTTTAAATGTATGATGCAAAATGTGATTTTTCATTTAATTTAATATATTACTGCTCAAAATTAGGAATGTCGTTATTAAATTTATAACAAGAATATTATTATATTATACTTAAAATTTTCATAATTAGTGAATTTTTGATCGACTTTACAAGAATAATTTATGGACAAAAGCACTTATATATATTTGCTTTTCCACAGATTAAATCTTAATTAAATATTTGACTGTTCTAATAATGTGGAAAATTATTCCGTCTTCTCATCCCAAATATTGGTTGCATCTATAAGAAAATGATGTCTTCTGAAAATGAAAGAGATATAAAGCTTGTACTAGTCGTGACAGGAGAAATGTCCACATCATTCACATGGCTAGAGAGGTCCACTTTCTGTCAATTACAACTTTACAACTCAATGTCCAACATCTAATGAGCTTAATATATATTTCTTTAATTGTGAGTCGTATGCAGATTTTTTCCGTCATGAAATCAAATCAACAATGACTGCAAGCCTTTCATTTATTATCCATACTGATTGATTGCCCTTTTCTCAAGTTAGTCATTATTTATGATAAATAGTCTTCCCTTCCTTGCATGCATAGAAAATTAAGAGAAAAGGCAAAGAAAATCAAGTGATCATGAGAACTGAGATAAACAGAAGATGTCTCTGGTTCTCATTATCAATATTGCTGATGATGATTTTCAGCACAAAATTATGCAGTGCGTTGATCAACAAGGATATCTCATTCAATAACGTGAATATTGCAGCGCCTTTCATTGGTGAAGATGTAGAAGAAGAGTTTTTGATGGATTCTGAAATGAATCACAGGATTCTTGCTGATCCTCCAAGGAATTTTCTTTCTTATCGGAGTCTGGAAAGACAAGCATTTTGTAATGCTAAAATATATGGCGATTGCATTAAACCCAACGGCGGAGATAATCGGCCCTGTACTTACTATAATCGCTGCAAGCGTGGAAGCAGCTGATGCAGAAGCAGAAGCTGGCCCGAAGGTATTGAAGCTTCTTCAGAAATAAATCAAAAGAAATATAAGTATTGTGTATTTCGAACATTTCAATCCTTTGTCAGGGTTTTCTTTATTTTGTAATTTGTATAATTATAATTTGTCTCAATCAAGATAAGAGTATTATATTGGTATAATTATGTCCTCAGCTAGAGGTTTCTATAGGCAAGAAAATGTCCTATACAAATAAGAAACTGTCAAGAATAAAACAGAGCCCGCTTTAAATTCAAACCGTGTACGAAAGTCGCTAAATATGTATATGCTAGTCGTTATGCCGTTATGGGTATACCATTTACTATCTGATGATCATCTCTCCCTCGTGAGCTCATGATCTCAGAGAAGACTTCTCTAGTCAAGGTTCTGCTATCTGACCTTCTAGTAGAAGGCTTAACCTTACCAATCTTTCCATTCGTCTCTGCTCATCCCTGTAACTGTCATGCAAACTCTAGACCCCCCACATCACCCTTGAAGGAAAGAAAATCACCCTACTTTTTCATTGAGCACGAAATACTTAATGAAATGGAAAGTGGTTTGAGCCTTATATCATTACAAAATTGATCAATTCCGGAGTGTTCTATACTACAGGACGTGTCATGACCTCAGTACATCAATAATTTCCTCATAATTTTCTCTATAGCCATTTAAGACAACTGGATATGCAGTCATATGTCTGCTTTACTCCTGCTGTGCTGTCTGTTAATCTGGAAACTAGCATGACATTCTGGGATAGATTGGCTTTGCAGGCTGTGGACTTTAGGTCCAGTGGATGTTCGTTTGATTTTATCATCAATCAAGCAGCTTATTGTGACCTCAACAATTGCATTAGAACACTCGGGTGTTAGAATGCCCTTCGGAAACGGATCAATAATCCCGTTCATCCTTCCATTCTGATAACAATGTTGTGCCCAAACAGCTAAATTCACCTACTTCTTGTCCTCCGTCGTCCAAAGAACAGCTGGTCGAGCATACAAAACTTCCAACAACACTAGACCATATGAGTAGACTTAGATTTATCTATAAGCAGCTGAAGGCGGTAGTACTCAGGATCTAAGTATCCGACACTACCCTTCATACTGTACTGACATGAGTTTTGGATATGGAATGGGGTCAAAATTTAGAGTCCGAAGTCAGAAACCGTAGCCACCCAACAAGATATATGTTGTCTTCAGATCACGATGAATGATTACTTGCTTTGTTCATGTATGCAGATAATGCAACCAACGAGCAGCACCAATGCAGATTTGGAGCCGTTGATTGCATAGAAGTGTACGTAGTGGGTGTTATAGAGAAGATCATGTAGCGTTCCGCAAGCCATGAATTTGTATATGAGAATCGTTTCACCGTCATTATCACAATGGCCAATGAGAGACCAAGTAAAGATACTGCAGCTGGATTTAGCCTTTTGGTCTCAACGGGAGTGGCGCCTCCGTTAATGAAGCCTTTGTACACATTATCAAACTTTTTTGTAGTCGCTCTAATTTCAGATATTGAAAAGTGAGCACAAACATATGTCGGTAGAGACCGCTGGACTTCCTTGTCTTGGTCGTAGAAAAAAAAATAGGCCCTAACATGTGGCTTTAGTTTTGGAACTCGTATTCTCGAGTTTCTTTATTCGCCAGGAAATTAACAAATATAGAAGAGAGAGCAGAACGAATTTGATAGAACACCACCAGCTATGCCAATTACAGGTTGTTTTCTCGGTTTCGTTGATTGAGGGATTTGCCACAGAAATGAAAATTTGTTTATTCCATGGTCAGGATTGGGTCCGGTAAGATTTCCAGCGTCGTCCAATTTAAAGATCTCAATCCTGTTCAAGATGGACTCAGAATACTTAGTCCTCCATGCGGGGGTGAGGTGTAGAGTGATGACGAGAGTATGCTTCTTTTCATTTGCTTTTGATCTTTATCATTACAGCGTAATCTTTGTAAATGGGAATGCCATTTCCACCACTCCAAGCTATTGTTTTCTTGTCCATGCCCATTGTCCTGGCGGTTGTAGTAGACGGTTGCTGGAGCAGAAGAATTAGATATTGCATTGAAACTGAGAACGGTACTATTGTTGAGGGGAAGACAACTTGGTCTGGCATCTGCCAAGTAGTCTTCAATCTTCATACCAAAACCAACTTCTGTACATTCGGGTGTCTTTGGAGGTCCCGCCTGCGTTAATTCGGTATGAAGACTGAAGGGCTTTTCGGTCTCGCGTAATAGAGATTGAGAGGCATGGATGCTATCTCGACTCCATTGATAGAACTGTACGAATCTAGGTAATCTTGACATGGACTAAACGTTATCTTTGGCCACCTCTCGTCTCGGTTAACGTTACTACAGAATTCTTTGAAAAACACAGCTTTGTCCAAATCATCCACCGTAAGTAAAGCGCTTAAGTTGTTGAGAAGGGAAAGAACCAGCTTGGAAAGAGAAGACATCTTTAGAGCTGTCAAAGCATGAATACGAAATTAAACAGAAATGCAGGCGTATGAACTTTTGATTGATAGTGACATTGAATACTTATGTAAACTGCTAATGAGAAACCCGTGAGGGCTGAATACTGCGGTCATTGAGGCACAGATAAGATTGTTTGTTCATGCGAAAAATTCGACTTGGACCAACGCTCTAAAATTTACGTTATGTTCATGCTCAAATGACTAGCGTAGTGACTGATGGTTTTAGAATTAGTAAGTGAGAAGGAGAGGACTGCACAACGTTACCAAGCCTTTTTATTTGACTTGTTTTTTCTTGCCTCAAGCATGTGATTAGTGCTCCCATATATAGCACCCTGGGTCGGTGGCATTAAAATCTACTGACAAACTTAATATTTTAATAAGATGAATGCCTAGGAATTTATAGGAATCTAGCAGCAGTCTCTTTTGATTTTTCTAGATTATTCATTTTAACAGTGACCTACCAACCAAATTTCAGGAGACAATTATTGATGAACGTTTATTCATCTTTTCTCGCACGTTGATCATCTTCCTTAAACTTTGACTACCCGAATACCAAATAAGTCAGTAGGCGTCGATGCAGTGGTCGACAAAAATACCCTGATATCTAAGTTAGTGAAATTATCCCCAAAGACAAGAATCGCATAAAAAAATAATGTTATTCCAAGAATACCGAGAATCCCTAAAAAAAATAAAGAGAACAAGGAGATCTTTGGATGGTTAATATTTGTCCAATCCCTCAAAATTTTTTCTTTTTTTAATAGGTTTAGCTAGGGATCTTATGAAGGTTAACGTTAAAAGTTAACATTAAAGATTGGCGTTGAAGTTTGGTATTGAAGGTTGCATTTTTGTGTTGGTTACTGCTTCCCTGGTAGCTTCAATGCCAATCTTTTATGGCAACCTTCTAACATTAACTTTCAAGGTCGATCTTCAACGTCAATTTTCAAACCGACATTTAGTTAACTTTTTCTTATAAAATATCGGGACTATTTGTTTTGTTTTTAATTCTTTAATATTTATGGCACAATATAAGCTCCCTTAATTTTGAAGTTATCAAAATGTAAGTGAGGTAATTGAAACCTAATATTTTTGCTTGGCTATGATTTATGGCACCATAAACTTTGCATTTTCTAGGAGAACTCCTTTACTAGCCTCGTTACTCTGACAGTTTTCGATTAGCAAATTTTCAAAACCTGAAAAGCTCACAATCAACTTGCTGCTAGTAATAAAAGTGCGGCTTGTAAGGTCCTTTTTTTTTATTATTTTTATTTTCTAATATTCTAATTATTAGATGCCTAAATTTTTTTCAGAAAAAAAATTTAACACACTACATAGATTTTACTGTTGCGGTTGATATAAAAATCGTATAAAATAATATCCAATTCTGAACAAAGACTCTTAGGAGACTATCTGAAATAAAAAATAATACATTAAGAGTGAAACCGAATTACCGACATATAAACTCCGATACTTAAGTTAATAGATTATCAAAGATCAAGTTAAAGAGAGAATGAGTTAGGAATATTTGAGTTATTTACTGACCCAGGATGTTGAGTTCGAGAATGTTTATAGTAAGGGTCGATCATCGCTAGTTAAACTCAGTTCTTCTATTTGAAAGTTGAAAAAAGATTTTTCTAAAAGCTCCATTGTTCAAATAGCGATTTCATCATTTATAAGGTCTTTGTACGTATAAACATCGGAGAATAGAAGCCTGATTAGACTAAATATGACATGATCATCCGATAGGTCCTTTCACCACTTCCTTATATCGAATTAGGTGGCACAATAAATGTCTGCAGTTTATAAGACAAGATGCCTCTTAATGTGATAGGACGCTCAGGCTATTCTTTACGAAATGCACCAGCATCTCCCATCTGATTCTCCTGTTTTTGGAATACTAAAATTGAGTCGCCTCAGTAATTAAGATGATAGTCTAGATATTTAGGTGATCGGAGCTGGGTTAGATCGCCCGCTTAATAACAGCTGGGGTAGAGAAATATAAGGTCGGTAAAAGCCATCAATATAAGTCCCCCAAGTTTTTGCTATCATAAAGCGAGAGTGAAAATTTAAATGGTTCTGAATTGCTGAGACGATTCGATTTTCTGTCTTGGGCACTTTAGTGCTTCGAGCAGTTAACGATCTTTATTAAATATAAATACTTTGATTTTCACCTGCTGTTTTCTAATAGGACTTTAATGAAGTACGACGCCTCCTTGTAACTAGTACCACAGCCACGTATAAGCAAATTGATGGCTACTTTTGAATTGGCGTGGCACTCTAGAGTGTTCTCTTGAGACCCATGTGACGTGGCCCATTCCTGATCGTTAGTAGAGCGATTATCCGGATAGATCGCATCGCTTGGTTGTTAGCTGGTTAACTATAAATAACCTCAATTTGCCTACTATTTCCCATTTCGCATTCTTGATGGACTCAAGTTCTCCTCGTAATTTTTCTAGGCTTTATACTTCTGCTCCTCCTGCATCTATCAGCAACGAAGCCTTTCACGTTATTGTTTTACTGTCTATTTAATCGGTAAGATACTAATTTTTTGTCCTTTTTATTACACACTTCTTTGTGGCTGTGCTGTGGCAGGTTTCTCACTTGTATGGGGGAAGAATTGTGGTGCCAACCTTTACTGAGAAGCCTATAGGATAGAAGTTTTCACTAATTGGCGCGTTGTTGGGTCGTGAGGACAGGCAGGGAGAGTGAAATCATGAGCCAAACATTATTCATTCGCCTTAGGATGTTTTAATTCTTTATACCATTTTCATCCTTATGTCATATCGTATGCATGTAAGAAATGAGTACTAGTGGTGAGAGTTGTCAAGTTAGGTCCTTAGATCAGTTACCTTGAGAAATTATCGAGGTCAATTTAGCACCAAATTCGCCAATGAACTCGAGCGATGAGGGGTCTACTACTAATTTGATTCCAGTACTCAAGATAGAAATTGAGTTTGAGGCTGATCGATTTTCTTTTATAGTCATTGCATAGGACCTTGATGTGTATCAGGAGGCTTTCGAGATAGATAGTCTAGTAACCATGCAAGCTCCGTATAGGGGATAAGTGTCGAGCCGACCCTCTATTAGTGAAACTACTTTCAACGAGGAGTTAGTCTTATTAAGAGTGAGGATGTTACTCCAGTCTCTAATAGTTAAAGAATCTTGACCAGCTTATATGTGCTGTGGCAAGAATACTTTAGTGAATTCCTAAGTATTCTCAAGTGGCCCATATATATATACGCTAAAAAAGAACTCAAGATCTAGTCTTGGCTGGTACTATTTGCAAACTAGGTCAAAACTCCCAATCTGATGAGGGAGAATCCTTCTAGTAATAAGTATTAGAAGGACGAATAATTTTTTATTAGGGGTAAATGGGACCTTGCTGCTAGAGGGGTGATCTCAAACAGGTTCAGGTCAACTACTGTTTAATTGGGTCGCCTCGCTTTGAGTTAAAAGTCGGGGACATTATAGCTGATCAGAAAGAGATCTTGCCCGAGGTTTTCTTGATAGAGTCAAGTCTGGTCTCCTCTTATGTCTCGCATATCACCCTCAATTAGATAAAAGCGAGGGTAGGACACTGCAGATGCATTATTGTCCTTGTACGAAGAATTAAGCCCTTTTATTTTTATTTTACAGATATACCAGAGAGAGATTAGCGTCCTTTTATCTCAGAGTATTTGGCAGCTACGAAAAGAGTAGATAAAGGAGCAGGGTGAAGTCAGATGCCCCTACCCCCTCCTCATCGTCGATAAAAAGTTTCAAATACTTCTGTAAAAGATAAGGGTAAAGTCCCAGCGCTGCCTCAGGAGATGTTCAACAGCAACGATAGCTCTCCCCAACTAACAAAAAAGAGACCCAAATTCAGGAAAAGATAGGATAAGCTATTGAATAGCGCTATCATAGCTACTCGTGCCACTAGGTCTAGTTCTACCGACGTGTTGAGGTCAAGCCAGCATACCCTAGTTTTTTCCCTTAGGGTATCAGTGCTGGTGATCCCTCGTCATTTTGCCCTTCCCTGTGCCCTAATGCCAGAGTTAAAACTCTTCAATTTTGGCAAAGACAAGAGACCAGTGGTAGCCCACCTTCTCCCTTTTATTAATGTAGTTGTTCCCCTGATAGATAGGGTCATTGACGTGGAGGTGGGTAATCTCACTCCTGAGATGGAGATCAATTATGTATGAAACTCCTCGAGAATGGTAAACTTTACACCTGCCTCTTCTTTTATTTTCAAATCTTCATATATGCTATCTAACTATCTCTTTTACAAATTATTCAGTACTCACTTGACAACAAAAACAGATGAAGTCGTACATCTAGGACATAACTGCCCAAGGCTAAAAGAACGAGCGACTGAAGAAAAAGATCCTCAGTTTGAATAAGAAACTGAAGAGGGATCACCAAGGCTGGACAAAGATCAAAGAGCATCTTAAAAAGAGGATCGGGGTTACAGAATCCAAGATAGTAGACTCGGACTGAGAGGTTTTGCAACTGAAGAGTGACCTAGAATCGATGCAAAAGATGAACAACACTTTCACCAACCTTTTTTGTAGCAAGAAGAACACTTTCAGGGGCCTTTAGAAGAAAGTTGAGAGACTAAAAGTAGATGTGCACTTTCAGGGTCAAGAGTTATTGAAGTTAGAGGCCATCGTCTAAAAATTGCAAGCGAACCTCCATTTTGTCGATGATTAGGCCTGAGATCAGTACGAGAAAGGTGTACTATTTAGGCTCAAGAATGTTAGTGCATTGGTAGAGGAATGCCTACCTGAGGTAAAGTTCGATCGACTTTTCATAGAGCTGGGTGTTGAAGGGCCTTCTGACAAAGTAGCTTCTCAGACGGGGGTCAAACCACCATGAGCTATAATAATAAGTGCCTGCTAAAATTTCCCTTGTCTTGCCTCCTGCTCTATGTATTGTCCTTACAGGCCTTGAGCAGCAAACTCCCCCTCTAGATCCTCCGCCTTCTGATGCCGGCGCTGAGGCAATAGGCGAGCCAGTCAGCGCAAGCAAGAGTTCTGACAATCAACAACAAGAGAACCTGCGACCTCAGTAAATGCATAGATTTTCTCTCTATATATATTAATGCCTTCATCTTTTGTGTATTATTAGAACTATGTGTATATATTGCTTATATGAACATAATCTTTATATTGTATAATATAAAGAGAAAATTTTCAGCAATACCTTACCCTGATTTATTTTGCAAATGATATGAATACTTTATCATGGAGATGAATAAGTAAATAATATTCTAAGTAGCTATGCCATGCCGTGTTGGTAAAACGAAGGATTTGATGTGAATATTTACCCTTGTCAAAGTAATGCCGATGGTAGCAAAAATCATACAGAGTACATCTCTATTAAAGTTATATATTAGGGACCCGAAGAGGCCATTTTCATAGTTTTTATGATGCTACTTTTGCCGTAGAGATATCAAATAGTAAGTAGATAAAATTAGCGATCTCACATTACTGGAGTGTTGTCGAATAAGTAGATAAATTTACCAATCTCATACTCATTGGAGTGATATCGAATAAATAGATAAAAAATTACTGATCTCATATTCGTGGGAGCAATATCGAATAAGTAAATAAAAAATTATCGATCTCATATTTGTTAGAGTAATGTCGAATAAGTAGATAAATTTACTGATCTCATATTTGTTGGAGTAATGTCAAATAAGTAGATAAAAAATTATCGATCTCATATTCGTTAGAGCGATGTCAAATAAGTAGATAAATTTATCGATCTCATATTCGTTGGAGCGATATTGAATAAGTAAATAAAAAATTATCGATCTCATATTCGTTGGAGCGATGTCGAATAAGTAGATAAAAAATTATCGATCTCATATTCGTTGGAGCGATGTCAAATAAGTATATAAAAAATTAC